>JASDQU010011976.1:56494-113660 GCA_032191745.1 Picea mariana
GTGGGGTTGATTGGTCCAATGAAGTCAACTTCCCACTTCTCAAATTCTTGTAGGGCTCGAACTGGTTGAAGCTGTAATTCATCTCATCGTGATGGATTACCTACTCTTTGATTATCATAACATGATCTAGCATATACCTTTTCATCCTTGAAGATCATTTCCCACCAAAGTCCAACATGTAGAAATTTATGTGCAGTGTACTTTCCTCCTACATGACCTACTGCAACTCCGTTGTGGAATTCCAAAAGTATATCCTGTCTTTCGTGATCCAAGACACATATTCTGAGGATACTATCTAGTCCCAGTTTATACAACTATCCCGCGATCAAATAGTAATCCACTGCTCTAACAACCATGTAGCGTTTATGGGTTGCAGAATATGTTTCTGGGCATCACCCTATACTTAAGAAGACTGCTATGTCCTCCAGGTACTCTGGTATGGCCTCAAACCTGCATTTGAGAGCTAGTCGTTGATTGTTCCACCACTTTCCCCTGACTTTAATCTGGACAGGTGATCAGGTCCTACTTTGCATCTTCCCGGTTTAACAATAAATTCAAAAGAAAATTCCCAAAATAACAACAACCATCTACGAATTCTCCCTTTCGGCACAGGCTTGTTAACTAGATATTTCAATGCAGAATGATCAGCAAAGAATTTGAAATGAGATCCTAACAAATAATGTCTAAATTTCTATAGAGCATAAATCATGGCTAAACCCTCCCTTTCTGTCATTGTGTAATTACACTCTACTTGCGACAACTTCTAGATCACAAAATAGATAGTGTGATCCATGGCTCCATCTCCAAGTTGCATTAAGATATCTCCTAAGGAAATTCCTTAGGCATCTACATGGACGTGAAATTCATTTTCCTAGTTTAGGAATATCACAATTGGTGTTGTGTTGATCTTATGCTTTAGTGTTTCAAATGCTTTATCACATTCTGGATTCCATTGGAACGTTTCAGAATTTTTTAGTAGGTTTTCCAGAGGTGCAGTAATGTTGTCATATATTTTGATGAACCTGCAATAGTAACCTATGTTCCCCAACATGGAGCGCAATTGCTTGGCACTCGTAGGTGGTGGCATATTCACAATAACCACAATTTTGGCTGTGTCTACCGATACTCCTTCTCGGAAGACTATGTGTCCCAACAAATTCCCCTATGGTACACAAAAGATACACTTTTTGATATTCAATGAGATCTCCAATTATCTGCATCTGTCAAACATTAGTCATAGAAGTGCTACGTGTTTCTTGAGAAAACCATATATCATCCAATCATCCATATCGACTTCTATAAACTTGTGAATGCACTCTATAAAAGATGCTATTACAATCTTGGAAAGAACTGCAGGAGTGTTCTTTAAGCCAAATGGCATCACATTGTATACTAAATATCACCATTATGTTATGATTGTGGTCTTCATTTTTTCCTCTTTGACATTCCTAACTTGGTGGTACGTTCAAAATCCATCTGTGAACCCATTATGTTATGAATGTGGTCTTATTTTTGTCCTCTTTGGCGATCCTAACTTGGTGGTACCTTGAAAATCCATCTGTAAACGAGTATGATTCCTTCTCTGCAACTTGTTCTAGCACCTCATCAATAAAAGGTGTTGGGAATGGGTCATGTACATAGGCAGAGTTAAGGCTTCTATAGTCTACACAGACCCTGATATCCTCTGTGCCTTTCTTGCTTTGAATAACAACTAGGATGACCCATTCTGCTTCTTCTACTGCAAAAAATGAGTCGTTCTTCCATCATCTTGTCTATCTCCTTATTAACCTTCTCTTTTACTCTATGTTTAAGACGATATGGTATATGCCTCACAGGCATGTATCCTGGTTTCAAATCGATTTTTATTTCTCCCATAACTCCATTGATTCCCTTCAACTCTGAAAATGTCTTTGGGAACAAATCCTCATATTCCCACAACAAACTCTGTATTTCTTGACTAGTTTTCTCATCCCAATAGTCTCCCACCATAGTTATATTATGTTTCTTTGTAGTCCCTATATTGACTTTGCGCAATTTTAATGGGTGATTGTAGGAACTATCATTCTAACTAGGTATGGTGTTTTGGATCTCTATGTTCCCTTTTGTCTTTTTGATGGGTAGGTTTCTCAATTCCTCTAAGTCATTTGGGATTTCTGAATCCCTGCTAATATTATAGCATTCTATGGGATTCTTGGTTTAGGGTAGGTTAAGGTTAGTCTAAAGTTCTCGGCTATTCTTTTCACATACCACTAAGTTTGATTTTTGATTACCATTATCTGTAAAAGGAAATTCTTTAATCTTTTGCAGGACTACTTCCAGCTTAGGGTACTTACTTGTAAACGAGAAGTCCTTGCAGAAATGAGCTTCCAGCGTCTTCCAGTCACTAGTCTGTCTTCTGGTTTCCCCTTGTATGAACCAAGATTTCGGGATTGGACCCAAAGAGTGGGAAAATACCTGAACCTAGAATCGATAAGGTATTTCCGCATCTTTTCATTATGTTACGCATTGTTCGATATGCACTTTAGGATCATATTCATCATTGAATAGTCATGCAACTTGGAAATCCATCTACATATCTACTTGAAAATGATCCTTTCTCTAAAACCTATACTTTCTAGCTTGATTCGCATCCTCCCAATCTATGAGTAAGACTTTATGAGTGGCCCATCATCTAGCAGGGGTGTCCTGGAGAGCTACATCTAGTACTGAGATTCTTTTATCCTCTACTACATTTTCTTCCATGATAAGCAGAAAACCATTGAGTCCTAAGGTACCATCATATACTGGATGTTATCTAACTTTTGTCCCAACCCATCTTCTTGCTCTGACAATTTCTCATCTTCTTGAGAATCTTTCATACGAACCCTGTTTCTAATTGGCAAAAGCCAATTCTGAATCTTCGTCTGTTGACTGTATGCTTCTCCAACTTATTGATCCAATTTTGAATCATTGTTTTCTCTGATTGTGTGTTTCTCCAATTTGTTGACTGTCTCTTGTTCCTACTGTTATAGTGTACAACTGGTCCAAGTATTCTCCCAACATATTATTGTCTATTGGATCTATATATGTGGTTCCTATAAATGGATCCAACGGTTGAACTACCTAGATTCCATCAGCCTCAAAGGTCATGGTATCTTTATTTGATTCAATTACTGCATAGCTGTCAGACACCCAGTCAATTCCAAGTAGTGTAGGGTAAGGGTCCTTGTCTCCCATGATCTCAATCACTTCAAAGTTATTCATTGTCTTTACTCCTGCAACATTTATTTCCACATTCTCTAGTCTTCCTATGGGGAAGACACAATATTGATTGGCCATTCTTAACTGAATTGGGGAATATATCAGCCTAGGTTTTTGTAAGGCTTCTCATATTTTCTTAGGAAGAATGTTCACATCGGATCCCAGATCCAACATGACATCCTTAATCTTAAATTCGTCTAACTGGGCTACTAGTTTGAATTTTTTTCCCATTTTTAATTTTCTTCTTTGCACTCTCTGAGTACCTTTCTCAGGAATATTAGCCCTTATTCCTGCTTCTATGGGTTCTTCGTTCCCTAGGACTACGTATAGGGCATTGCACAACTTCTCTATTAATTGGTCATTTCCGAGAATATCAGAAAATAATTGAAACCAAAGGTTGACTATGTTTTGAGGTTTCTTAGGTTCTTTCGGTATGACTACAGGGTTTCTGGGTCCATGGGGTGAAGTAGGGATTTGCACAATATTAGGATAACCAATAGGATAAGGGATTTTCTCTCGCATCTCAGGGCTAGGAATATTTTGAAATACTTCTATGGCATCTTTAAAGAACAACTTTTGTCTTAGAGGGTCATATGTATCTTATTTAGGTGTTGCTTTTTGGATTAGGGGTAGAGTATTAGCATCAACTCCTGTCCTCACTACTCCTCAAGTAACGATATTGAGGTTGGGAAATTTTCCCTTAATAACTCTCTTAATTTTTGAACTGATGAGGTTATTTCGTCATTCGACATTGTCGTACCCTATCTTCCCATTTTGAAATTAATTTTGGGCAGTCTTCAGTTTCATGCCCATTTTTTCTATAGTGAGAGCACCATGATCACCTTGGATGAGGATATTCTCTATCCATGTGACCTTTCTCGTCACATTTTTAACATATGATTGGCCCTCTTCCACCAGTTATTCCTCCTCTAAAATATCCTCTGGATCCATCTTCTCAACCTCTTCCTAGTCCCTGAGGGTTTTCATTCACCCTGAATGTTGTTCAGTCCAACCTGTCTACAAGTGCATCCAATGCTCTACATTGATTGTTAGTATGCATGGTATATGCGTAGAGATCATAGTGTACTGTATTTGGTATTATCAAATATTTCTTCATAATGGGGCATTGTCTTGGCCCATGCCCATGGATTCAACAAATTTCACAATACTCAGCTGCAGGTGCTGCTTGGATCCCTAGAAAGGCATGATATGGAGTGGGGTTATGGAATGGTAAGTTCATAGACACTTGCATAACTCCTCCCGTTGGTCTTGGTGGGGGTCCCATCGGATTTTGAGGAGGTCCCATTCGCCTCATTCATGGACATTCTTTCACCAGATGTCCATTTGTATAACATCTGGTGCACTAGATCTCTGGTCATCCTAGTCTAGGTATTGTCAGCTCTTGAATATTTTCTGTCAGCATTGATATTTTCCCTTGTATTTGCACCAAGTTCGCATCTGTTGGGGGCCTGGTCACTTGTAGGCTCCCAAGGTATCCTTCCATGGATTCAATCTTAATCAATTGTTCCAAGGCATCTCTTAAGGTGGCTATCCATTGTTGCATTAGTGCAATCCGAGTCAAAGGTAGAAACCCCTGAATGTACCTTCCCTTTGATGTTCCTCATGGCTTGGATGTTCTAACCTCTCTATAGAATCTTTAAACTTCTGGCTATATTCCCAGGCTGATTCACCTTCCCTTTGTTGTATCTTTCACAACTCAGACAAAGCTTGTTGTTCTGACTGAGGTAGTTTGAACTATGTTATGAACCTTTCAAGTACTTGGCCAAGTGTGAACTCTTGACCTTGCATTCCTAGCAACCCTGGATTAATGATCTTCATGTACCACTTGAGAGCGTGACCTCTCAAGGTAGTCTGGAACTCAACCAATTTATTCACATCCGGAGTCCCTCTAGATCTCCAGATTGCTTCACACAAGAACCAGTGTTGCTCAACATCTTCATCTCCCTTACCCCAAAATTATGGGTATCGGGCAATCGAACCTCCTGCATGGCTAGCCATTGTTGATTTTCTTTCTCTTATCAAAATGAAACCTAACGGTTCTACTTGAGATCTACCAGGGGATCCCAATATCCTCCCTGTACTCGCACTTCCTGGTTGTGACTGACTAACTAATTGTACTGGAACATAACTAGCATGAGAAGGTAGTATCAAACTTATCACTTGTATAGAAGACACTTTGGGTATGGGCGATTTGTGGTTGGTGCCACTGGCTTCGGGGCAATTTTCTTTGATCTCGGGGGTCTCTTTTTATTCCACTCAAATAGTCTCTTCAGTCAAATTCTATATCTCTCCTGTCATTGTGGCTGAATCTTCTCTTTCTTCTTCAAGATTCATGTCGGCTTCCTCTTCCCTTAAGTTTACACCTTCTCCTTCTTTTCCAACCTCATGGGGGCTTCTTTCTCCATGCGCTTCTCTCTAAGTTAATCTTTGAATGGCTAGTCTTTCTTGTCTTCTCATCTTCAACAACTCTTCCATCTGTCTTTCCTCTACCTCTCCCGATTTGACTTCCTTCTGCAACTTGTCGAATTGTCTTGTTTCTTTCTTAATATTTATGTACCACAACTTCTAAACTATGGCAACTCTCTTCAAGGCTCACTCGTCTCTTGAGTCCATTTCTTGTTGTCCCCCCCCTGCCATTTTTCAAAGAACCCTTCCCCTCTCTCAGGACATGAATCTACCCTGGCCTCGCCCTACCCCAAGAAAGGGTGTTTATGATGCCATCTCGGTCAGGGACATAGTCAACATCCCCTCTTCCATTAAGAAAAAATTAATCCACAAGGTGATTTCTCTTAATAGTCTTCCCCTTGTGTCTTTCTTGAAAACTGCCTCTATGCGTGAAAAATATTGGTGGTTCTTAGCTACAAACTCAATAATATATCCCTCTAATGTGGTATTGACCCAAAAATCAACCTCTCTCATGACTGGACAATCCAGTCGATGAAGTTCTGCTAGTTTTCGATGTCCCAAGAAAAGATCATGTTGACTCATTATTGGAACTCTGGAGCTTCTTGGAGCCTATTTATCCAGTGGAAAATTTCTTATGGGAACTTAACCCAAAATATATCATATTGGTCGCTCGATCTTTCTAAGTGAAAAAATGCTTCACGAGTATCTTCCACATATTTTCCTTTCAGTTCCGTTTCTTTCCATATGAAGGCGTCATAGTTTTTTTCCCACCATTGGTCAATACTAGATCTGTGAATCCACAGAAGAGTCCTCCCCACATGTTCCCTTTTAATGCAGGTCCCAACAACAAAACCATTTTGTTGGCACAAGTTTGATCAGACCAGGGTACTTCTCAGGTTACCAACAAAAGGGTACCGATTAGTCTAGAGCGCTAGAATTTTCATCTCCTCCGAAGAGAAGAAGTCTCACCCAAAGTGTTGCATAGACAATTATATTGGGAAGGGTAAGGAAAAGACTTAGGAGGATTCACAAAATCTTCAAGAATCATCTTGACCTTGTGCAATCCATCTAGCTATTGAACAGATTTGAATATTATGTTTGCAAGAATTGAACCTACTTATGTTACAGAAAATTGTTTAAACACATAACCATCATGAAGAAATTATAAACCATAAAGAAGTATTGTAATGCATGAGTAAAACACAAGAAGACAACATATTTTGAAAATTTAGATCCTTCTTTATATTATCTTCAAACTCTTCCTTCATTTACAATCTTAGAACCATATAGTAGTGCTCTATTACAGACTCTTGACTCTTGACTCATGTCACATATCTCTAACTCTCAAAAGGCATACAGATTACATTATAGACTCATACATTTTCTTGACTCAACTGACAACAACCCTGTAGAGAGGGAAAGATTGGACAATAACACCAACCGAGCGAATCAACAATGAATGAAAAAATGAACCAACCCTTTACAATTTTTGTTCAACCCTATATATAAACTAGTTTGTGTCTTTTGTCTCGGCTTGCATGCTTTCTTGTTCTGTTGCAACCGCTTTTGCTTAGTTGTCATTGTGTTGTCCTTTTCGCAACTGATTTATGTTGCCCTTTCTTTCTTTGTTGTCCAACTTCTTTTGAAGCTTGCGCAACTCGTACTCAGTCAAAACTTGTGTGATTCCTTATCCCAAAGGATAAGGGCCCAACAAGTGGCACCCTTGGAGCATGAAGTGTGTCTTGAAGGGCACGTCACGTAAATAAAATTTGAGTCAACAAACCTAGGTGGCCTAGAAAATTCTGAGTGAATAATTAACCTTGTAAAATATTGACCTTTGTTGGATCAATTGATTAATTAGTTAAGTAAGGATTGAATTTATAAATCATAATCCCTATAAGAGTCTAAGCCCTTGCAATTAAAAATTTAATTAGGCCTAAGTCTAAGTTAGTAAGATGACTAAAAGCTAAATTTATAAATTAAATAATGAGGGGATGAGGTAAATCAATTTAAGAATTCAAGGAAAATAAAATAAATCTAAGGATTGATTTAATACACATATCTGAAGTTAATTACCTAATTGGAATTTAGGGTAAGAATGGAATAAAGCTAAAGGAATGGTTACATATAGAAAGGAAACTAGAGTCTAGTTAACACTAGTCTAACTAGGATAAGATTCATATTTTAACTCAACTCAGTTTTAGAAAGGTGTCAGTCATTAATTGGAAATAAGGGGAATAAAGAGACAACTAAGACTGATTTAAGGAGTGCTTTTAGGAAGGGTGAGGGAAATTGATTTTTATTAAAAAAAAATGTGGATTTAATTGGGAAAATTGGGGAAAGGGTGACAAGTGTAAGGGGGAGATAATTTTGTATTATTTTTTATTAAAAATTGAATTAATCATGCAAGTGGGGATGGGTTATGGGAAAATTATATAAAATAAAATGGCTAAGATGAGAAATGGATCACACTGGTTATGGGCAATGTTATGTTGCATAAATTTTGAATCGTTTTACTTGTGAGAGTTGGGATACCCTGCTTGAGAGAGAGTGGTGGCGCTACCTTGCAAGGCAAGCTAGGAGCTAGAGGAATTTTTGGTTGTGTGTGTGTGTGGCCCCTTTGCAGCTTGGGGGGCTAAGGGTGAAGAAAAGTACCCATAACGTTGGCTGGGAGGTACCGGTGAAGTCTCAACGAATAGAAAGTAGACGAAGGAAGGGAAATCCATCCGCCAAGGATTGTCTTCAAGACTATATTCATTGGTTACAGTATTTCCTTCTATTTTTTCATAGATATTGTAGTAGAATTAATTTGAATGATGTATGCTGTATATAAAATTTGCAATGATTGTTTTTCTACACAAAATCTTCCTTATACCAATATAAATTGATCCCAGGACTAGATAAACCTTTTATTATATGTTGTTGAATGCAAGGATGGTTAACCCCAAATTTGGTCATTGACCTTGCCAACAATAATGGCTTCGATGGTAACCTTCATCGTGAAAAGTACTTGCTGGATGGTAGATCCAGTGTTGTAACTCCTGTCCATCTTCATCTAGGGTTGTCGGATTCACATGAAACCAAAGATATCCATGCTACAAGCGAAATTATGATTAGAATGCACACAAGTTATTATTAGCCACAAATTTATTCCTAGGAAGAAAATAAGTCATTTCTCTACAACGAATTTAATCCTTGACAGGGATGATTTTAGGGGCTAAATTTCACTCATGGGCTAATTTTCCATGGTTTTTCCAAAAACAAGATTCGTTATTTTAAAAATGATTCATCCAAATTCTATAGGATAAAATTATTTTACCTTGAAAATTGCCAAAAAATTATAAAAACTATATAAAATACTTATAAATTTGAATATTTTAAAAAAATATCGCCAAACATTTATAGTTGGCATATGAAGGATTAGTAATATTAGACAAGGTTTCTACATTTTAAAATAAATTTCCATCCTTAAAATCATCCCTGATCCTTGAACGTAACCAAAGTTATGTCTACAGCCACGAATTATTCTTGGAGTGCAACCATGTTATTTCTCTACGTTTTTATAAAATATTTTTCCCTCCATCTTACTGTTTGATTTTGGCTAGCCAAGGAGCCCTCTCCTTGCGCATCCTTCCTTGATTTCCCTACTCATCCATGAAGGATATTTGGGTGCCTTGGTGTGCCCTCTCTTTCTCAGGTCATGATAGATTTGGGTCTTGCCAAGTGTTGATCCAGATTTTATGAGCAAAGCGAAACAAATACAGATTACAAAAATATGCTTAAAATAGAATAACAGAGATACAATAAAACTGGTTTTCTATTCAATAAGGAAATAAGCTAAAACTGTAAAATGCAATGAAAAACAAGCTTGCTGGAATGGTGGTGTCTTATCTCTGAGAAGAGATGTGAAAGTTGTGCTCATTCGCAAGAAGATGATTATAGTGAGGCTCTGAAGGCCTTTTTACAATAAACAGGAATGTCAAAAACCCTAGACATCCAAAAACCTAACCCTAGGAGATGAAGCGCCAAAAGTCATATGGCCCCATTTGCGTAAGTTAGTCGGTCAACTTCCCGGGGTTGTAACTTTTGCATACGATCTCCATTTTAGACCCACGATATCCCTATAGAAAGGTCTATCCAAGAACTACACATTTTGGTCTAATTTAATAAAGGGCATTTTTTACTATGGCTATCTCTAAAAATGTTGTTTAGGGCCTCAAAATGAACCCGCAAGTCAGGGACCTAAAAACTAGGAAAAAAACTGCCAAACTAGAAAACTGCCAAAATGAACCAATTGGAATAGGTGGGAGGCCACCGACATCTATATGGATCAAGTGTGCCCACTCTTTCTCATCAATGACATAACTCTGGGTATCCTATGCACACTCTCATTGTGTGCTTCCTGACATATTTCAGGCCATCTTTTGCACCCTCTTTTTACTCCTTTCCTTGACTGAATCTGGTTGGACAAGGCACCATTTTTCTCTCTCTTTCCTTGACATATAGATTTTTGAGTGTGCCCAGCACATTTTCTCCTTCATTGACCTTTCCGATTGTTGAGAGTGCCTTCCTGGATCATCCCTTGACGGAATCAGGCTCGCCTAGTGTGCCCCTCTCCCAGTTTCTGCCATCCCTATCTCATCTCAGAGGAATTTCGAAGTAAGACCTTGGGGAATAATTCATGTTATGTTCTGGCACAAGAAACTCGTCCCTCTGTCATTTTGATCAAGAGCTCTCATATCTGATGATAGATTCTCAGAATTATTTGAGATAAATAAAGATTTTCCCTCACTTGCGTGCTTGTCCTTTGAAAATCTTTCGTCAAGGAAACACTTAAGCTTTCCCTAAAAAGTTTGGATACTTACGTTCTCATTTTTTACATGCATAATGACAAGATTTTTTTTTAATTTTATTAGTTTCTTTCCTTTAAACCTATTGAAATGTAAATTTTACTTTTATCCTCATTTTTACTTGGCTAATGGAAAGGGTCTTATAATGGTATTGGAATATTATAGTAGTTTAGTGTTTCTCCTTATATTATTGAAATTAATCTGAAATGCCATGCCTTATTCCATTTAGGATATAGTAAAATTTAGATGAACCAACTTGATTTAAGGTTTAGATAATTCATTCACATTCTCTTAGATAAGGACTTAAAACCTTTATCTTGACTTGAAGAAAAGTCAGTTTAGAGGTGGCTGGGAGTTTGAGCATGTGTTGAAATACTACTCTTGATAAGGGTCAATACCCATGCCTTGGGATATAATAAAGGGATATTCTTATAGAGTAGAAATCATAAATGTTATACTTGTTTCTCTCGATAAATAGAACCCTCATGTTACTCTTGTGTTCTAGATAAATTATTAAATTGGTGTCGTAACTTCAAGAGAATTGGATGTTGAATATTGATTCTTAGTGCTCTATGATTTAGTTCATGATAATGATGAATTTCATTAATTCTCTTACATTTATATGCCATATAATATTCCAAATATAAAAAGTATGCAGAACAGAAATAAAATGCTAGAAATGGCAGATAAACAATGATATAACTAGAACAACACCACAATAACACTGAAATGATATCAAAATAACACAAGAAAGAGCACTTTGATTCTGAGAGAAATGTCTGTGGGCCTCTTCAAGGGGGAAACCTCCAGTCGAGTAGAGATCTATTACAATAATATCCAAGCTAGGGTTCTCATACCCTCGACTCCTATTTATACTAAATATGTCTATCAAAAGAACCATCTAGAGGAAGATCCTTCTAGAAGTAGAAGCCTCTATTAGGTCTTCTTACATTCGACTTATTCTACTTTATTACAAGGACTTATTAATATTGACATTTATAACATCAGAATATATTGTTCTACCTATGTGTGGTCTAGGTCCCTAACATGCCCTCCCCCTTAAAAATAGCCTTGTCCTCAAGGCTTGAGATGTGGAAATTGTTGCAGAATGGTAGCTGGTTCCCAAGTGGCATCTTCTATATTTGTATCTATCCACTGGACTAACACTTCCTTGATGGTTCTCTGACATAGGTGACGCTCACATTGGTCCAAAACTTCTTTTGGCTGTAGCCAAATGGATCCTTCTTCGTCCAACTTGGGAAGGCTGGTTTGAATTTGGCACTTAGTTCCAATCACTTTATTTAAGCATGAAACATGAAAAACATGATGTATCTTGGAATGACTGGGAAAATATAACTAATAGGCCACTTGTCCCACATTATTGAGAACAATATAAGGACCATAAAATTCAGGTTCCAGCTTCTGACAATGCTCGGCCTTGAGGGATTTTTGCTTGTAAGGTTGCAGTCAAAGAAACATTTGATCCCCTTCTACAAATTGGCGTTCATAGGGACCTTGATCTTCTTGTTGCTTCATGTGATTATGTGCCATGACGAAATTATCTTTGAGGGTACGAAAATAGCCTCTCAAAATGTAATCGTTTGGTCAACCGCCTGGACATTCAAGACACCAGGTAAGTATGAGAGAACTGAAGGTGGCCTTTTTCCATATACCACTTCAAAAGGAGTCATGTGTGTATCTGTATAGTATGATGTGTTGTACCACCATTCAACTATGGGTAACTATTGAGCCCACTGATTTTTCTCTTCTGAGTAAAAACACCTTGAATATGTTTCCAAACACTTGTTGACAACTTCAATTTGACCATCAGTCTAGGGATGATAAGTTATGTTGCAATGCAATTGGGTGCCCTGTATCCTGAACAGTTCTTGCCAAAATTGCTGGTGAAAGTTGGGTCGCGATAAAAAACAATAGAATATGGCATGCCATGAAGCTTGAAGACCTAATCCATGAAAAGTTGAGCCACAGTGGATGTTGTAAATGGGTGTTGAAGAGAACAAAAATGAGCATACTTTGAAAGGAGATCAACAACCACCATGATGACTCATTTATTTCCCAATTTGGGTAAGCCTGTAATAAAATCCATAGAGATATCCCTCCAAATAGCAGGTGGAATCGGAAGCGATTGTAGTGTGCCAGGAGATTTGACTATTTCTCCCTTGTTGCATTGACACACATCACATTCAACAACAAAACTATGAACTTCTTGTTTCATACCATCCCAAAAAAAGGAACGTTTGACCTTGTCATAGGTTTTGGTAAACCAAGGGTGCCCAGCTGTGGGTGTAGCAGTAAGCTCAGAAAGTACCGTGGATTTAAGTTTTGATTGTTTACTTAAATACAAATGACCTTTGTATCGAAGTTCATCATGGAGCCAAGAGTACCCTAGGGAAACTATAGCATTGGACTACAATGGTTGTATCAGATGTGAACTTTTGGGATCGTGTAGCCATTCTTGGCGAATGGCTTGGAGCCAATCTGGTACAATGAAGGAGAGAGAGAAAAGGGATCCTTCATCTTCATATTTTCTAGAAAGTGCATCCACAACCACTTTGTCTTTGCCTTTCTTGTAAATGATCTCATAATCATATCCAAATATCTTAGTCACCCATTTTTGTTTATCTGGTGAGAAAGCACGTTGTTCCAGAAGATACTTGAGGCTTTGATGGTCTATCTTAATTTGGAAGCATTTCCCCAATAGATAAGGGCACCAAAAATCAAGGGCATGAAGAATAGCAAACATTTCCTTTTGATAGATTGATTTGCCCAGATTTCATATAGATAGTTGCTTGTTGGTAAAGGCCAAAGGTCGACCCTCTTTCATAAGGACAGTACCAATTACTTTCCCTGAAGCATCACATTCTAGGACAAAGGTCTTTGTGAAATCAAGAAGGGCCAGGAATGGAGTGGTACACATGGCCATATTCAAGGTTTGAAAATCTTGAGTAGCGGCTAGAGTCCAAGTGAAAGAGTTCTTTTTTAGGAGTACAGTGAGAAGTGCTACAATCTTTCCATAATTCTTAACAAACTTTCGATAATAACCTGTTAACTCCAGAAATATGCATAAGATTTTGAGAATCTTTGGGTGAGGCCAGTATTGCATAGCTTCAATCTTTTTAGGATCCACCCTGACACCATCCTTTCCAACCAGATGACCCAAATACTTGACTTCTGAGGCGCCAAAAGCACATTTAGACTGTTTCAGGAAATGTTGGTGTTGAGAGAATAGATGGAGAACTCAATCCACATGAAAAAGATGGTATATCCAGGTTTTTCTACAGATGAGGATATCATCAAAGAAAACTAAGACAAAATGATGGAGAAAAGGATGGAAGACATGATTTATGAGGCTTTGGAAGGTGGAGGGGGAATTACACAAGCCAAAGGGAATGACCAAAAACTCATAATGGCCCTCATGAGTTTGAAAGGAAGTCTTAGGAATGTCTTCCTCTTTCATATGTATCTAGTGGTAGCCAAAATGAAGATCAAGTTTAGTAAAGAACTAGGCACCACTCAATTCATCCAAGAGGTCATCAATGATAGGAATAGGAAATTTGTCTTTAATAGTAAGTTTGTTGAGGGCACGGAAGTCAGGACACATTCGCCAAGAACCTTCTTTCTTCAGGACCATGACCATAGGAGAAGAGTAGGGGCTCATACTAGGGAGGATAATGCCTGCATTAAGGAGTTCCTGAACCATTTTCTCAATTTCATTTTTTGGGAAAAGGGGTGACGATACAGACAGATATTGGGAGGAAGGCTTCCTGGTACAAGGGGAATGGAATGATCATGAACACCATGGGAAGGAAGGATTCCCTGGGGAGTGGAAAGGACCACTTGGTTTTTCGAGAGGATGGATTGGAGGTCTTGTGGAATCAATGGTGTCTTTGCTTCTTGTATGGCATGAAGTTGGGAAATAACGAGAGAATGACCTTTTTTGAGCAACTTTTCCATGCGATGGGAACTAATGATCTCAGGTGAACCGGTGGTGATGCCTTGGAACTTATATTAGTGGCCCTCCTGGTCAAATTACATGGTTAATTCCTTAAAATCCATAAGAATGGGACCCAAAGTCTTTAGCCAGACTACACCCAACACAATGTCACAACCGCCCATGTCGATAGCAAACATATGAGATTTCAGGTGGTAGTCACCAATTTGGAGACACACATTTTCACAATGCCCTCCACATTTCATGTATCCACCATTGACAATCATGATTTGGAAATTATTGGCTGCATGGATATAGCAATGAGTTTCTTGGGCAATGCAGCGATGAATAAAATTATGGGTGCTTCCATTATCAACAAGAATGATGACCTTCCTATGCTTGAATCCAGTGAGAGAATTTAGGGAAATGACCGGTTCTACTTCGGAAGGATCTGAGGGAGAGGTTATGTCAGTGGTTTCAAGTAAATCGAACACAAGGGGAGTTTCAACACCCTCTTCTGAAATATCCTCAGAGATGTCCATAAAAATATTTTGTTCCTTACACTTGTGTCTCGAAAAATATTTGTCATCTCAATTATAGCAAAGGCCTTTGAGTTGGCGTTCAGCCATTTCATCCCTAATCAATTTTTGGATCTTTAGTGGAGCAGAAGGAATAGTGGGATTTATTAGTTTAGTGCAAGGGATAAAGGAGGCTTTCCGGTTTTGAGAAGATACAATATGTTGTGCTTATTTATCTCTCTTAGTAGCCTGCACCCAAATATGAGGCCAAGCCATGAGGACATGAGCATGAATCACATCCTTGAGGCCACTTATAAAACATTATCAGAAAAAGGAATCAAACATGCCCTCTGTCCAAAAATCCAGGTGCTCAAAAGTAGCTATAAGGTCTTCCACTGTTCCATATTGTTTCAACTTTATAAAATGGCCTAAATGGTTGGTGTCAGTGTCAAAGCATTCATAAAGCTCTACCACAAAGTGTGTCCAAGAAATGCACTCTTTACAGGAATTTTTTCTCCATTGCCACCATTGCCAATGTTCTTGATCTAGATGGATAACACCATTTTGGAGTTTGGACAAGTCATATTTAATGTCATATAAAGAGAAATAATGTTCCATTTGGGTTACCCAACTAGTGGGATCTGAGCAATCAAATTTGGTCACATCCACCGGCGGAAGGCCTAGGTCACGTTGAAAGTGATGGGGTTGAAAATTATGGGAATGAGAGTAAGTTTCATATTTAGTATGTGGAGGTGGGTCAGATAAAGGGTTATCTGCAGCGATATGCATCTTGGTGCAGATCATCGAAACAACAAATTCAAGATGGGTAGTCATGTCATGTTTGAGTTACTCGATTGAGGCAACGATGGAGGACTACATGGTTGTATTGATGGTGACAACATTGGCACTGAGCTATTTTACTTCTTGTTGGGTCTATGTGAAATTAGATTGCAAGGTATTAAAGAGAGCTTCCAAGTCTTAGCTACAAGTATGGGCCATGATGACGAGGGAACCAAAATGGGGCGGGTGGGGTCAGAAATTTTGTTGAAAAATGATACGTATGAATGTGATAAGGGAGAAGAAATAAATCTAATGGAATAGGTCTCAAATAATGGTGCAACAAGAATACTGCAGCGATGAAATGCCCAAATTCTTAACCAGGAAGAAATGTGTAGTGATTTGGCAACCCAAACACAGTTGCATGGCAATAGATCTTCTTAGTTTTAATTTTTTTGTTCCCATCCCCAAGGGTTAGGTATTCAAGGGTTCTACAGATAAGGGTTTTCCCTGTGCTATAGCTCTCTAATATACATGCCAGGTCCAATAGTAGTACTCGGCCCAATATCTCAGTGCACCAGCTAAGTAGGCCAGACCGTGCCCTTAGCCATACTACCCGACTACCCAGGTACTAGAGAGTATCTTCTTGAGTGTTGTTCTCGATGGAACTATAATAGTCAGGCAACCGATCGGTTTATCTAAAGAGGGATTCAAGTAATATAGGTCGATACATACACAAGTGTTGTCTGATGCGCTACCACTCGAAGAGGTACCAACATGGGTTACAAGGGTGGCCAACAGATGTTCGCTTTAGTACCACTTATATTTCATGCATGTATGAATCCCTCAACCGTGGTTTTATGCACGTAACGACAGATATATGTGGCTTAAATACACTGGAATACATCTCTACCCTGAAAAAAAAATTAACCCACAATTTCTGCTGAGGAAAGTGCTCTGATACCACTTGTAATATTCCAGATATAAAAAGTATGCAGAACAGAAATAAAATGCTAGAAATGGCAGATAAACAACAATATAACTAGAACAACACCACAATAACACTGAAATGATATCAAAATAACACCAGAAAGAGCACTTTGATTTTGAGAGCAATGTTCATGGGCCTCTTCGAGGGGGAAAACTCAAGTCGAGCAGAGATCTATTACAATAATATCCAAGCTAGGGTTCTCATACCCTCGAATCCTATTTATACTAAATATATCTATCAAAAGAATCATCTAGAGGAAGATCCTTCTAGAGGTCGAAGCTTCTATTAGGTCTTCTTACATTTTACTTATTCCACTTTATTGCAAGGCTTTATTAATATTGACCTTTATTACATCCAAATATATTGTTCTACCTATGTGTGGGTAAGGTCCCTAACATGCCAACACTTTAAATCCTTCATTTTCCTTTTTATGAATGATCTTGTTGAGGTTTTAAGATATACTCAAGTATTATGTAATTCATAAAACCATCCTTAAAGAAGGTTGACCTCCTTATGGTTTATTAAGAGGATCTTGACTCATCTATACATATTTAAAGTTGGGATAGCATAATATTATATGGAATAATGTTGATGTATAAATGATTAAGTACTTGAATTTCTTTGCACCATGGAATAAATTGATGATCCTCTGGCGCCATTAATTATGTCAATGTATGATTGATTGAGCAAATGGATTCTCTTTCACCTAGACAATTTTTAGGTTAAATCCGGTCGAGTGTTATGTGCTTATTTAGTTCTTGAAGGAATATTCTAGAGCTTGGTGTTTTCAACAATCAGTTGGGTTGATAAATTTATGACTTTTAGTAAGTAAAATTTTAAGCTTATTACTCTTGTCATATGTAATACTAAATTGTGATCAACCCTGAGACAAGGCACAAAAACTACATCGATTGGGTACCCAAACATTTCAATTATATATTTTAAGTGTTATATTCTTATAAGTAACTTGTAAACAAGGACGAATTTGCATAATTCTTACTGTAATACTAAATTAAGATAAGACATTCTAATGACATGTATTTTTATTTTCTCTCTTAATTCACTTATCTTTATGAGACATCCCTTCACCATCTTACACACATGGTTTCTTGGAAATGAAAAAGTTAGTAGAATATCTTGCTTCTCCATCAATTTGATGTGATATATGTTTGATTGAGTACTTATATCTATTGCGCCATTGAAAATAAAATTGATGACTACCTTTGCGCCATGGAATATGCTAATGATTAAGTAATTAGATTGCTTGCACTATGAAATAGTCAGGATGTGTAAATGATTAAGTTATTAGATTATTCACGCACATTGAAATAACATGATGTATGATTTCCTAAGTGATTAGAATATTTTCCTGCATTGAATAATGTTGATGTATGTTTAATTATGTAATTAGAATACTTTTGCACCATGAATAATTTATGATTAAGATTGATTGATTGATCTAGTTGTTATCAGCTTGATTGTATTAGCAGGATTTAGACACCTCCTTGTTCCTCAGAACAGTCGCCATTCCTTAGACCTTAAATGGTCAAAATTAATCAGACGAATCATGGGCTTGAGTGTTGCTTATGTGTCCTGGAGGTCCTAGTCATGCAGGATAGGTTGGGTAGGTAGTTATTTTTAATGATCAGTGACATGAATGATCTTTATGGATATTTTGTTTAGGTTGATTTTCCTGTGTAGAACTGTGCCACTATATTTATATATGTTGATGCATTGATTATGCGTAACTAACATTTATGTAATGCATTGGCTTGTGTTCTTATTGATGTCCATGAGGTGTCTCTTGTAATAATTTTAAATTATGATGTCGTGTTGATTATGTGTTGTTGTGAATTACATGTTGATGTTAATTTTCTAATGCTTTGAAAAAAACAAAAAACAATTACCTATTGTACTTCATCTAATGTTGTAATGACGGGGACATCCATATGGTATCATAGAGGGTTCAACCCTGCAACTTGGGATCATTACGCCTTCCACTATATTAAAATTTTGATTAATAATTTATAGCTAATTTAAAATTTTAAATTGTCCTTATGGTAATAATGGTTAGAGGATTTTGTGGAGATAAATGACGTGGTGCTAATGGAGGAGGTGCGATGTCTCCAATAGCACCCCCACTAATGGGGTCAAACCCCAATGAGAAGAAAAAGTATTGGGAATGAGCATAGTGTTGTGGGGGATGTGGTTGGTCTAACGAGGTGCTTTCAGAGGATGCCATAGGCCTTGATTAACAACCTAGATAGATATGAGGCTAGGGCACCTATACCCAATGAGGTTTCACAGCATGGTCTGGCTAGCAATGGTAGCATTCACAGAAAACTCGAGAAGGTTAAGTTTCCCGAGTTCGTGAGTGCCACGACCGGATAAACCACCGAGGCATGGTTGGAGAACATGGCGATGTGCTTCACACTTCGTGATTACACCTCCAAGATGAAGGTCTACATGGTGGCCTTTTAGCTGAAGGGAAGCACTCTTTTGTGGTGGAATACACTCCTTCCTCAATTGAACATGGTTGTCGAAGATGTGTCATGGGAATTGTTCGAGGAAAAGTTTCAGGAGAGGTATTTATCATAGGAATTTATTGAGTTCTAGCTCAATGAGTTCAACACCTTACAATAAGGTGGTCGTACGGTGCCTGAGTATGAGCCCCAATTCATGGAGCTTCTTAGGTATAATCCACACATGAACATCCATAAGAAAAAGGGTCAAGAAGTTTGTGTTCGGCCTTAACCTTAACATTCGTGAGAAGGTGAGGATATTAATTCTTCAGACGTTGCATGATGCAGTCTAGAAGGCCCTCATAGATGAGCAAGATATGAACAAGGGGGGTTAGGGCAGGACTCCTGCAAGGCCAACAAAACAAAGGACATCTGCATCGTAGCCGCGTTGCCTGCAGAAGTAGTAGTTTAGGCATGTTCAACAGAACAAACCAAGAGCTTGGGTTGGTAGGCCAACAACTTCTACTTCGGGGACCAAGAGTACTAGATCAAAGATCAGGTGTTGGACATGTGGAGAGCAACATTACCAGTGAGACTGTCTAGTGGAGAGGTTTAGAGTGGCTGAATAAACAAGACACACTACAGGTTGATATTTGGGCTAGGCCCATAGGATTCACGCAGCAATGAATAACTACCAAGCCAAGCACCAATCCATTATGCTCAAGACATCAGGCACAATTGCTGACCAAAATTTTAGTATTTGGATAGAACTATGTGCTATAGAAGAGCATGCAGAAAGGATGTAAGTTATATGAAATATTAACGCTAAACTAAAGAGGTGATGTAGAAGGATTAGAAGACCTTCTGGTAGTACAAGAGTTTGCTGACATGTTCCCAAAATAGTTACCAGGTTTGTCGCTCGAAGGATAATTGGAGTTTTCCATCAACTTGAAACCTAGAACTAAACCAATAACAAGAACACCTTATCGGATGTCAATGCCTGAGTTAGGCGAGTTGAAAATTCAATTGAAGGATTTGTTGGACCTAAGACTTATACATCCGTTACACATCAAAATTACTCATTACAATGATGGCTAGTGTCATCATTATAAATATTGCAAGTGTCTCATATTGGTCGCAAGTGTCGCAAGCCTAGTAAACATCATACTACCTATGTCGTCTCTCTAATGGCATCATAAGGACACTAAGACACCTCAAAGACTGGTCCTGAAGAAGATAAATCCATTGACAGAGGAGTACAAGCCTTTTGCCACTAAAAAAGCCACTAAAATATCAATTTTGGAAGGAGCGCTTCCCTACCCACTGACAGGGAGTGCTATTGCTATGTACCCTCTTCTAGGGGAGTGTTCTAGCGCTCTGTTCCCCTTTTGAGGGAGCGTTGGCCTTTTTTGGGTGAAATTTGATTTGTTGGAGAGAATCAGAGGACAATCCCCTCAATATATGAATGTAGTTGGATTCAAATCTGAGGTCAAGGCATGATCTTAGGGGAGATTCACAACTGAAGGAGAGGAATCCTCAACTTATCCCAAAGATCTCTCAAGTGATTAGGCCTCTCCAAGCCTATATAATGAGGCCTCCTCATGGTGAATGGATATATGGAGATTGAGAATTAGACCAAACTTATGATTCCATAAGTGAGATGATATTGGAGCATAATCAATGTAGATTACTTGAGCAAAGGGGTTGGACAAGGAGAGATGGAAGAGGCTGTTGCACCTCCATCAAAGGATTGTAAGAACCTTTTAATTGTTCTCATTAATAATCAATGCTTGGTCTGTTTATTTTAAATCTATGTTTGTTCCACATGAATTTGTCATTAGTAGTTAGATCTATATTTGAGCTAATCTCAATAGAATAGGAGTTTCTTTGTATCTTTGTTTGTTTTACAGGACCTATTGAGGAGCTTAGCATTGGAGCTCAGCTTGGAATTTGCGAGGACAAACACCGTTAACAAGGTATACATTGTTCTTCTTCCTCTTCGTATATTAGCTTAATTATATCTAAAAAGGATGTCAGTGTCCACATTAAGCACTTTTCTATCTTGGCCTTAGGAGTCTAGAGACCAAGAGGGAATCCACTTGTCCGCAAGAGGATTCACCTATAACAACGTCCAAGTGTGTCACAATAGGGTGCACCTATTATTTTCATAAGAAGAAGGATGGGTCATGGAGACTTTGTATTGACTACCATCAATTGAACAATGCAACAATCAAGGACCAGTATCAGTGGCCAAGAATAGATTATTTGTTGATCAAATGAAAGGCACGACAACGTTTTCAAAGATCAACTTGAGATCAGGTTATCATGAGTTATGAATTAAAAGGAAGATATTCCTAAGACCACATTCAATACAAGGTTCAGACACTATGAGATTATCATTTTACCTTTTGGACTGACAAAATCCCCAGGGGTATTCATGAGCTTGATGAATGGGGTGTTCTGTGAATACTTGGAGAAGTTTTTTCAAGTATTCATTGATGACATATTGATATATTCTGGCGCAAACCCCCTATATCCCCTAAGGGTTGCTCAAACTCGTGATCTTGGATCGTTCAATATACTAAGTCATATCGACTCTTCGAGTCCCTGCGGGTAGCCAAAACCACTATACACATGCCCTTTTCTACCTGAGTGATCACGGGCCATGATTGTGGGTCAACCCCTTTGCAACTTTGGGCTTCAGGGATATCCTGATCTCTGACCTCGACACTTTCTGAAGTGTTCTCTTCTGAACTCCAAAAACTACGTCGCATGTCTCCTTAGATTTTGACAGCCCAAAAACGCTTCAGGATTCACAACTTCACGAAACTCTCATTCACCTTATGCACAAACCTCTAGACTTCTGACTTTCAAAACTCCTAATCCACCTTCATGTGTCCTCTCTGCAGCCAACGATTGTGATTGCTTCATGACTCCATGAGTTCATGACTCTCCCCTTAAAATAAATCCATACTTCATGAACCACGAAGTGTCAAAACACGTTACAGCTAACCTTTGCATAGTTCTCCCAGATCTGATGGTCTAGAATGACTCACCTTCCTCCAAAACTAATCTCGTTCGTGGATGTTTTGTAACCTTACGGGTCCTTCCTCCCCCTTTTGAATATTTCTCATCTCTCTCCCTCATGATATTTTCCTCCTCGGATTTCTTATTTCATTCTTTAGGATGCTTCCTTCGACACTTAGTCAGATTCTCAACCAGTGAACACCTCACAACAGGTTCTCTTCCACAACTCGATTTTCTGTGGCTAACTTCTGCACACTTTACGACTAAAATCGTGTTATTCCTCTCTAGCTTATGATTTTGAGACTCTGTCATGCACTCCTTGAGGATGCATACACACTCTTTACATACATAAGTTCACTCTACCTCTTCTGAGCTTACGAGTCCAATTAGAATTGGTCACGCACACCTTGCAGACACTATGCACACCTTGCACTTGCTCAAGGAAGATAAATAATTGGAAATCGTTCAATATTCATAGTGAATCGTACATTCAGCCATGTAAATACATGCATAGATACAAGAACAAGAAATAAAGAGAATTGAAAATAAACAGAATGTCTACCAGTCACTCATTCAAATAGACACACCAACATCACACATTTGAGACAATAATCCTCTGTTATATTCATTCAAAATTCATATACAATAGCTTCAATGGATCCTCATGGGTATATTCTATTAGCAACCTTTCCACAACTAGAGAGCCAACAACAACAACGATAATCTACACAATAGATTCAACAGCCTTTAAACAACCTCTACTGGGAAATAATACAAATATTTATACAAGAGGTGCTCTTCGAGGCTTTCCCTCCAACTACTCTATGCTATCCTATCGAAATAAAATATTTCAACTACTTAAAATTTATTACAATAAATATTCCATTCAGACAGATAAGAGAGAAAGCTCTAGATATGTACTACAATATACGATATTAAAGAAAAATGCATTCTCTCATCGATCTTATGCAATGAATCAACCTCTAAGCATTAAATATATTCATAAATCAAAATCTTCCCTAGATATTACATTAATTTTCCAACTTTGGAATTCAAAATATTTCAAAACACGCGCTAGTGCACCCATTTGTCCTCCACATGCTCTTTTTCGGTGATGCTCTTGCATGATAATCCTCTAGCTGAAAATTTCATGGAATCCTATTCATGAGCTACTGCACCAACTTTCCATGTTTCTCGATGTCTTCTTCACTAACCCAACATGAATCTTCCATTGGTTGTGCTTTCATTTCACCAAATATTCAAAATACGTTATCCATTTGGTCTTTTTACCAATTCGCTAATCCATGATCTGCTCCATCTGCGACCTCTCAACTACATGAATTCGTTTCTCCCACTAGATCTCTTGACCCTTCAACTCTATATTCCCTATAAGGATATAGGTATGCAACATTGAATATGTGTGTATTCCCACATCTTATGATAGTTCTATTTCATAATCATTCCCACCAAATCTTCTCAGGATTTTATATGGTCCTATCTTCTTTAGCTTCATCTTGTTGTATGTTCCCCTTGGAAACCTATCCTTCCTAACATGTGCTATAAATTGATCTCCAAACTCGAATTAAAGCTTCCTTTTGTGTCGATCAGCAATGCATTTATACTCATTGTTGCTCTTTTGCAATTGTTTCTTAATCTGATCAGGAAGCTTCTGCATTTCTGCAACGAAGTCTTCAGCTCCAGCACTCCTAAACACGTTCTGATCCAAGTATCTTAGCTCTGACACTCCTCTTAGATTCATTCCATACACTATCTGAAATGGACTCTTCCGATTGCTTCTGTTCACTAAGTAATTATATGCAAACTCCACTTGTGCTAGAATCTGATCCCACTGACTATGGTGTTTAGTGACCAAACTCCTCAACAAATCTCCTAATCTTCGATTCACCACTTTAGTCTATCTATATGTTTGTGGATGATATGCATAAATAAAATATATCTCTATTCCCAACTTCTTCCATAACGTCCTCCAAAATTGACCAACAAATTTTGTGTCCCTGTCTAAAACTATACTCTTGGGCAATCCATGGAGTCTCACAATCTCTTTGAAAAAATTTTTTGCAATGTGTGTTGCATCAATGGTCTTCTGGCATGGGATAAAGAGTGTCATCTTCGAAAATATTTCAACGACCACAAACATGGAATCACTGCCTCTTTTTTTTCTTGGCAATCCCAACATCAAATACATGCTTATTGAATCCCAAGACCTCTCTAGAATAGGCAATGGCTGATACAACCCAGTGTTTTTTTTCTTCCCCTTTGCATACTGACAAACCTTACACTTGTTCAAAAAAATATTCACCTATGCTCTCATAGCTGGCCAATAATATGAACCATTCAACTGTGCAAACATCTTGTCATTGGGAAATGTGGCTAGAACTCCACTATGATTTTCCTTCAACAAATTCTCCCTCATCAAGAATTTTGGTATGTACAACTGGCATCCCTTGAACAACAACCCATCCTGAATCATATATTCGGCCCACTGGCTTCTGTCTCTAAGTACAGGATTCACACATGCTTCATATGCTTCTTTGAAATCTGGATCATCAAGATACATTTCCTTAAGGTGTTCAAACCCTAAGGTCGTGACCTGAAATTTATGCAGAATCAAAATCCTCCTGCACAATACATAAGTAACCTTATTAGAATTACCAAAAATAGGTTTAGTGACAAAAGTGAAATTTTGTATAAACTCTATCAACTTAGCATGTCTCTGGTTTAATTTCTCCTGTCTCGTTATGAATTGCAAAGCTTGATTATCGCTATACAAACAAACTCCTTTGGAACAAGATAGTGCCTCCATTTCTTCAAGGCTTGAATTATGGAATAGAACTCTTTGTCATATGTGGATTACTTCTTTTTATCTTTGTTCAGCTTCTCACTGAAATATACAACAGGTCTGTTATCTTGGCTCAAGACCGCTCCAATTTCAACTCCACTCACATCACATGTTACTTGAAATGTCTTCCCAAAATCCGGTAAAACCATAATCAGTTGTTCCATTATCTTTTCCTTCAATATATTGAAACTCTCTTAGCCTCTGTTGTCCATTTGAAATAATTGTGTCTTTTATTCACTGTATCCATCATTTGAGCACTAATCCCACTAAAATTTATTATGAACTTCTGATAGAAACTAGCTAATCCATGGAATCTTCTCACCTCAAATATTCTCTTTGGTGACGGCCATTCTCTAATTGCTTTCACCTTTTCGGGATCCATTTTCAATTCATTTGAAGAAATCACAAAACCCAAATATACAAGTTTTGTCTTTATGAAAGAGGACTTTTTCAAATTAATCAACAACTTCTCTTGATGCAACCTCCTCATCAACAACATTAAATGTCTCAAGTGCTCCTCTTTAGTCTTTCTAAAGACCAGTATATCATCCAGATATACAATCATGAACTTACCAAAAAAATATTTTAACACTTCATTCATCAACCTCATAAAAGTACTCGGGGCATTTGTCAAGCCAAACAACACAACAAGCCATTCGTACAACTCCTCATTTGTCTTTAATGTTGTTTTCCACTCATCACCTTTTCTCATCCTTATCTAGTGATATCCACTTTTAAAATCTATCTTTGAAAAACAATTTTCTCCACTTAAACAATCCATCAAGTCATGCATCCTTGGCAATGGAAATCTATATCTGATGGTGATTTTGTTTATGGCTCTTGAGTTTGTACACATTCTCCATCCTCCATCCTTCTTTAGACTCAATATAGTTGGTACTAAACATGGACTCAAGCTTTATCTAACCAATCCTTTGTCTAATAGATCATGAACTTGTCTTTTCACCTCCTCATTCTCTCGAGGTGTCAACCTATATGCGTCTTTATTCAACAAGCTTTATCCTAGCATCAAATAAATGTTATGGTTGATACTTCTGATAGGTGGTAATGAGCTTGGCAGCTCATCCACTGTAATGTCAGCGAAATTCTCAAACAGTTCCTAAATTTCCTCAGGAAAATCTTCCATTGAAGTACTTGTAAGGATAACCCTCGGCTTCCTCACTACAACAAACTACATCTCTTGTTCCTTCTCTACTTCATCAAGGAGTTCCTTCTTGCTCATGAGAAGTATGCATGTGTTGGCTCCATCCTTCACTTTCTTTTCTTCAATTGGCAACAACATGTGTGTCCTATCATTCTTCTCCAAAGTGTAGGTATTCTTCCTCCCATCATGAATGTCATTCATGTCATACTGCCATGGTCTTCCCAACAAAACATGACATACATCCATGGGAATCACATCACACATGATTTCATCCCTATATCCACCTATTTTAAATTCAACAAGGCATTTCTTAGTTATTGTTACCTAGTGAACTTTTTGCAACCATGAGACTTTGTACGACATCGGATGTCCAGTCGTCTTTATCTCTGTTTTCTCCACCATCTCTGTGGATACTAAGTTTTAGTGCCCCCATTTTCATTTATTACCTTGTAAACTCTATCCTTCGTTTTGCAAGTTGTCCTGAACAAATTTTTCCTCTGCACTGGCTTTTCAGTATCTGGATCTTGCTTCAAAAGAACCTTTTTTATCATCAAGGAATTCCCATCCTTTGCACCTTCTACCTCAACATATCACTTCTGCACTTCTGAAATGTGATCTTCGTCACCTTCTTTCTTTCTCTCGGGACAATCCCAAGACATGTGCCCTATTTTTCCAAACGCATAATATCTCACTTCTCCTCCTCTTCCTCTTCCTCTTCCTTTGGGAAATTAGTTTCTACCACCACTCTCTTTTCCTCGGGAACTTCCTCCTCTCTCAAAGTGACTATGTGGTTTCTGTTACAAGAAAATCCCCTTGCGGAAAAGTGCATTTCCTCTTGAACCCTAATTCTCTAGGATCCAGATAGAAAAGTGCCAACTTTGGTCACTGGCATCCTTTTAAACCTAGCTAAGTCAATAAAATAGAGAAAAGGAAGAATATGCACCTTTGTACGATGTTTTTCCTTGCTCAGTCCAAGTTGATCCTTGATCCCCAAGCTCTTCAACAAGTCCTCCAATCCAATAACATCAAATACAAAATGACTTCCTATTCTACCATGATTAATTCAAAACTGAATCTATATATCAAAGACAAGTTCATGTAGGCATACACAAACTTGAACAAAACAAGCCAAGCACATGTATTAATAAGAACTCGATAGCAATACTTACAGAACTTTGATGAAGTTGCAACAGCCTCTTCCATCTCTCCTTTTCCAACCCCTTGCTCAAATAATACACAATCAAAATGCCCATGCTTCACCAATAATCTCCCTTATGAGATCATAAGTTTGATGCCTTCAATGTCTTCAATATGGCCACTTCTCATGAGATCATAAGTTTGGTATCTCTAAAAATCCATCTCTCTTTCACCATGAGAAGTCCTCCTTATATAATCTTGGAGAGACCCAACCACCTTAGAGATTCTTGGGATAGGTTGAGGATCCTTCTCCATGAGTTTTGGATCTTCCCTAAGATCCAGACTTGACCTCAGATTTGAATCCAACCAACTCCAGAGATGAGGGGTTTTTTTCCTGATTTTCCTCAATAGCCCAAGAATTCCTCAAATAGCCTAGCGCTCTGTCGGAATGGGGCACAAAGTGTTTCAACGCTCCCCCAAAGGAGGGAAAGGAGCATTGGAACTCCCTGACAGTGGGTAGGGGAGCACTACCTAGAAGTTCCTCAAAAAATCCCAACGCTCCCTCAAAAGGGTGCCCAAAGTGTTGGAAAACTCCCCCAAAGAAGGTCAATAAGCATTGGCACTCCTTGATAGTGGGTAGGGGATCATTGGCCTTCAAAATTCACTTTTAAGTGGTTTTTTCCATGGAAAAATCCTTGTACTCTTCATCAAATGATTTCTCCTTCTTAAACTAGTCTCTGAGGGTGTTTTCAAGTTTTCTTTGTGATGTCATTCAAGACTTGACATAGGCAATATGACAGTATGATGTTTGCGACACTTGCGACCAAAATGCGACACTTGTAATGATGACAATAGGTCATTATTGAAATGAGTAATTTTGATTTGTAACAGATTTCCCCCCAAAGTGTGAAGTTAGAAGAGGGAAACTGATGATTGAAGTACTTTGTAGACTTTTTCGAGCAAGGGTGTGGACGCAGAGAACTTGGTAGAAGCTTCACACAACCATCAAACACATATTATGACATGTTTCAAACCCAAGGCAGACATACCTATGCTTGGGTGATAAAAACTTGCAAGGTATGGCCACCATAAGATACACTACGGATCTATATTTATTTTAACAAATAGTATAGCCACCAAATATACAATGTGGATCTATACTTCCATGACATGAACTAATCATAGACATGAAAAATACACAGTGGATCTACGAGACGACAAGACATAGCCATAGACCAATACAAAGTGGATCTATGTGATAGTATATGTGTTAATATTCAAGAGAAACTCCGTCGCAACCTGGGTAAAGTACATATAAGAGTGATCACTCAACCCAGGGTCTTCTTACCGATCTCGATTCGGTATGAGTCTAACCATGTGAATAGATGTCCTAATGTCGAACATGGCAGAAACTACTTGATTATCGGTCAATGAGGTAAACCATTAACACGTGTGAGGGGAATCACCATTGATGTCAATGATTCCCAAGGTACCCTAGTACATTCTAGCGAATGTGAATAAATGAGCTGAAGTCGAACATCCATGGAATCATCCGATTAGAGGTCAATGATGTAAACCCACTGTGGGAAGTGAGGAGGCATGCCATTGAGACATGTAGGTCCCAAGGTACTAACTGGTTTCTAAGTCTAATTCCTGGATAATGTGTTGAAGTCGACAGGAACAAACCTGTCGAAGGATGGCCTTGATGTATCCCCCATCAACGACACGAAACTGAAACAAAGATGTAAATTGGTGGATCAAATGAACATGGACTGACACAGGTATTGAAACAGGATATTTGTGATGGTTGAATCTTGAGGTAGATACTTCCCTTGAACACTGAGGCACAACATCATAAACATGACATGGACCAAAACATGATTATGTAATGGACACTGTGACTTTTTTCGAGTGTCCCAAAGGAGTAAAGAAACTCAGAGGATTGTTTTAGTATAGAGGTTCAGCAGATTAAAACGTATGGAAAGACAAAGTGTCATGTTCAAGGGCGACCGTAAGAGTGACCTGTAATGTTCCCAAAAACTTCTTGGCTTGCTTCCTTCAATTTTTTCCCCCATACAGATATACAAGTACCTCTTTTTGATTTAAGGAGCTCGAGTAGGATAACACATGCTCGATATAACTCACCTTTGGTAAGTCTCACTTCCTTTGTTTAACAACCTAGAAGAAGTAAGGGTTTGGTCCCATATGGGCCCTTCAATGTACAATTTTTTTAACGAGTCCAGAGAACGTAAACTTGGTGATTTTTCATGTTTAGAGAGTCTGAAAAAACTTAAAGACGACTCCAGGATNCAAGATGCCCTTTCAAACCTTTTAACGAGTGTGAAAGGAAGCCAGATCGCTTGACAATCTTTTCATGTTTAGAGAGTCTGAAAAGAGCTTAAAGGAGACTCCAGGGGGTTCCTTTTTTGTATAACCTTTACGAGTCTGAAAAAGTTTTAAAGGTCTACTCGGTTACATTCTCATGTATTTTCGAGTGTGAGAAAGAAAAAATACTAAGCTCGGTATTGGTTTCATTTTTACACAAGCTTGAAACAAAATTAATCTATGCTTGTAAATTCCCAACGTAATTGCCAAAGGTTGGGATACCCATGGATGGTCAGTACTATGCCCCCAGCTTGAAAATTTGGTAGCATAACTCCAGAAATATAACCAAAGGATGGAGACATGCCCCCCAAGCTTCAAATCATTCACTGACTTTGAGGTTGTCACCAATTTTTGTACTAGATGGAGAAAAAGGATATAGGTGGATGAAATGAAGGTTCAAAAATGAGACCTAACGAAAGACTCGACTTGGTATGAGAGGTGACTATTTCATTTTTTAACAATATTGACACACGAAAAGAACTATGCTCAAGGCTCTAGGTTCAATCCCTAGATTTCTGTTTCATTTTTTAACAAGATTGTTACAGAGAGGAAAACTATGCCCATAGCCTCTATTTCATTTTTTAACAAGCTTGCCACAGAGAGGAAAACTATGCTTGTGACTTTTGTTTCATTTTTTAACAAGATTTCCACAGAGAAGAGAAACTATGATCGTGGACTCTTCTTGATCATGGCTTCCAAGAAGATAATGCTCTGGAAGGAAACCATGTCAAGGTATAAAACTTGTTCATGGCTTCCAAGAGATCTTCACTTAATGGAAGAACAATGCTATGGAAGGAACACATGTCGAGGTTTGCGATAGGGGTAAGTAGATCAGGATCCAATAGCCCTACCGAATATATCACCATGTCAACTACCGGATCTAAGTCATCGGAAGTTGAATTCATGGAAGACAACGCCACATAATTGACCTATGGCATGGGTGATACTGACTGCATATAAGAACCATTTATGGAGGTCATTGGGTGGTAATCAATTCAAGACCAATGCATCAAAGTTGATCAATAGCCACAATTCTTCCATCATGCGGGAAATATATCATACAAACAAGAGTGGACACAATAGCTTTCATTTCATAGACATAATCTCGCCCAAGGAGTAAATCAAAATCCAACGGGTCTTGGACTACCATAACATCAATAAAGATAGTTTTCCCTCCCAAAGTTACAGGAAACTAGGGAAGGATCCATAAAGGGTGACTGGTTCTTCCGTTAAAATCGAACAGAGTTTGGGTAACCGGTATAAGCTGAGGATAACCCAAAGTTTTCCAAGAAATAGAGGACAAAATACTAACAGACGAACCTTCATCTATCAGCGCATGAGGAACGTCCTAACCACAAACCTGTACTGTAATATAGAAAGGAATGTGAGAGGGAAGACAAGGTCTAGTTAGAACACCCCAATCAAAAAGGATGGCCTCTTACTTGGAGGGGTTTTTGTGGCAGAAGGAGGAATGCCCCCTATAACGGTAGTTTCTGTATCAATGAGAAAAATGTGGGAGGTATCAGGTTTAATCTCTAGCGGGAGAGTAGGATCTATTGATAATGACAAAAAATCAACCACTTGGGTTTCATTCTCCAAGGGGAGAATGGGATCGACAGGTAGAAATGGATCGACCACTTGGGTTGAACTCTCTAACAGGAGAGAAGGATCGACCGAAGATGGGATCAGATCAACCACTTTGTCAACTGGTTCAACTAAGGATGTGACCAGATTGACGACATGATCAACTGGAATGACTGATGAAGGGACAGGAGAAACCACTTTGGTACTCGTCAAAGGAGGAGTGGGATTAACAACTTTGGCACTCTTCAAATGAAGGGTGGGACTGACCAATGATGGGACTAGATTAGTCACTTGGGTTTCACTTTTTAGATGAAAAGTGAGGTTGATCGATGATGGAACTGGATCAACTACTTTGGTTAGTGGTTCAACTGAGGATGAAACTAGATTGACCACCTGATCAACCGGACTAACCGGGGATGGAACCGGATTGACCATTCTATCAACTAACGATGGGTTGGGGGAAATCTTACGATAACAAGTTGTGAGTTGAATCTTTTCCAAAATAAAAGAAGCCTCGTCCATACAAGGACCAAGGTGAGAGTAATGATCACCTTCACATAACATGCAAGGAAATTTGGCAGTTGTCTTGTTCCTACCAACCTTAATGTCACTAGTTGACAGGGCATCACCAGCATGTCTAGCAAAGGTCGATGATGTGGAGGACCACATTTCTAAGACCTTGGGAAGACCAAGGAAATCCCTCAGAAAGTGGTCACCCTTACAAAGACTGCAAGGGAATTTGGGTTTCAGATGCTTCATTTTAATCTCGTTGACCTCATCAACACTCCCAGTATGATTAATAGTAGTTGGTTGCATGCATCTAACATCTGATATGGTTGGAGGCTTGGTCCTTTTCAGGTTCTTCTTCTTCTTCTCTTTCTGTTTCTTCTTCTTCTTATAAACCTGGCTACTTGCTTTATAACTTTCACTATGAGAATAAGGATAAAGGGAAGGAGACTTAATGGGAAAAGAAGGTGAAAAGTAGACATGAGGTTGATGTGTGGGTGGTGTACTTACATATGAGGTATTAGGTGCAGATGAAGCACTGGGAATATTCAAGATCACCGAAGTGGGGAACAACAAAACCGATAATTCGATGGTGAGTCCTGGAAGACTCGGTGTGGTGATGTACGGAGGACCAATCTTTCCAAAAGAAGGAAAGGTGAAAGGTTCCTCGGGACAAGGGGTTCCTCCATTTTTTCTCCATTAACACTGACTCGACCTAAGGTCCACTAAATAAAACAAACAACACATGCTATGAATCTAAGAAGAAAACAATCAAACAAAACTTCCCAAGATGAAACCACTAGTTGGTGATGAAATCCAACGTCGTGAGATCAATATAGGAAGGGGTAGGGATAGAGTGGGTGGATCAGTTATGTTGGTGACCTGCTTAATGGACTTATGCCTTAGTGCAAGCTTCCATGCAGTAATTGTGGATTTACCCTCCAAGGAGCCTGAGTTAGTTTGACCAATGTCTGTTCCAGTTACAGTGAGACTTCCCTTCACTGTCACCTTATGTAATACCCTGAATATTATGGCTACTAAGGTCACCAAATTCCAATCAACCCCTGGGTGGGTACAATCGAGAGTGCATTCTGAATGTATGGGAAGGATAACAAGTCCAAAATCCTTCAAGAGAACTGAGGACAACTGGACCAGTAGAAATCCAGAGGACCCCGAACAGATTCAGAATTCACGAAGCATCGAGACCAAATTAAGACAGTTGAACCTTAAGAAGAACCCCCAATATACGATCTAACTACTATGAACAGTCAAACCACGGAGGGATAATCTCTGTATCTCTCTCAAAAGCGACCTCATGCGTAACCCTTGTATGACAAGGGGATCCTGGTAAGCTTAAACAAAAATTGGATTTTCTCTCCCTATCAAAATATACTAAGTTTGTTTGACATCTTTGGAAAAGTATCCTTTCAACCTATTGTAAATCCCTACACCTTAAGTTAATGTAGGTTTGCTAACAGAAAAAATGTCTGATAAATTTTAGTTTAGCGCTTGATTTTAAGGTTGTTGTTTACTCAAGAGGAACATGGACTGGACTAAATGATGTTTTGACCAACTCTAAAAAATGAAAATAAATGAGAATGAAAAAACTTCACTTTTATGAAAGTGATATTACGAGAATAAGAAAACATTTATCATTGCAACTGCACAATGTCCCAAAATGCCAAAAACCATGCAATTCCGCTACTTCAAATGCAAACTAATTTCACTACCCAAAAGAAAGAATGCAAGTATCTTCTTTGTTTGATTATGATTTATACAAAAATTAAATACAAATCCTTTGATGTTCTACTACTTTTAATCAGGAGAAAGAGTCAAATGCAGATGCAAAAGACACGAAGAAAAAAGGCTACAAACAAAGCATGCACTCAAGGAAATGAGGTATGAAAGAAAACAAGTAGAAACTTATTCTGAAAAGAACAAAATAAAGGATTCTACAACCAATCAAGCATTAAAGGAGTATAAGAATATGTAGAGTAGAATCCAAGAAAAGACAGGGAGAAAGAGAAATCACTCAAATTGTCCCGACAAAACAAGCAGCTAGAAAGGGAAATTTCACATTTCGGAAAAGGTTTCAATATATAATCAAGACAATAAGGGGTTATAAGCACCAAATATCAACCAAACTAACTTCACAAACCAATCACAAAGTATGGGTAAATACTTCCACAAAATAAGATGAGAAAATATGAGCAGAAAATGGAAAAACTCCTCCAAAAAGGAGACCAACGTTGCATGTTCCAAGGGTACAGAGTGCTACATATCTCCCTCGAGAACTATAGGGGAGTTCTAGCGCTCCTATATGGACTACAGGAGGGCATTGAACCACCCAAAAATTCAAAAAACAATAAAAAAAATTGAAGAAAAACTCACCCATAATGCATAAAAAATATTGAAATTTGCTAATGAAGGTAGGAGAAGGCTAATAGATGGTGATCAAAAAGTACAAGTGATCCAAAAGGTGGGAAACTGTAAGTAAATACAACAATAATTGTTTGGGAAAAATTACCTAAAAGATCAAATGGAACAGTGGAAAGATCTTTGAATTTCCTTACAATAGCTTTCATTCAATCAAATAAATGAGAAGAAAATAGTAAATTGACTCTAAATATTCAAAGAAGAAGAGTGACTCAAAGTAAGGAAGAAAAAATGTCAACAATCCAAACAAAAAATAATCAATTCTTATAAATCAAGATGTTGGAGGCCAAAATAAGGACACATTGAGATGGTATTAAGCCTGAGCAGATGAATCAACAAAAAGTAGACTCAGAGATCAACTCACAAAATGTTTTTTAGCATAACAAAAACCAACGCTTTGGTGTCAAGGATACTATAGCGTAAAATCACTTTCTGGGATCCTGAAAGGGAGTGCCATCACTCTGATATTAGAGGCAAGGGAGCACTAGCCTCTCAGAACTCAAAAACTTGCCCAGAAATTAAAAAAACTCGGGAAAATCCAAAAATTGAGTGTGTATGGAATGAATCCAAGAACCAACAACATAGCTAAGAATCAAAAACACAACATGAATAATATCTAAAGGTGAGAAAATGCCAAAAACAAGACCAAGGAAGGAAACCAAAACTGAAAGTTTCGATGCCCAATGGAGTCACCAATTTCTCCCTAAATCTCTAAGATCAAGACACAAAAGTGTTAACTTTGGTCACTGACATCCTTTTAAACCTAGCTAAGTCAATCAAATAGAGAAAAGGAATAAGATGTACCCTTTTACGATGTTTTCCCTTTCCCAGTCCAAGTTTAGCCTTGATCCCCAAGCTCTTCAACAAGTCCTACAATCCAATAACATCAAAGACATAACAACTTCGTATTCTACCATGACTAATTCAAAACTAGATCTATCTATCAAAGATAATTTCATGTAGGCATACACAACCTTGAAATAAATAGGCCAAGCACATGTATTAATGAGAAATCGATAGCAATACTTACAGACCTTTGATGAAGTTGCAACAACCTCTTCCATCTCTCCTTGTCCAACCCCTTTCTCAAATAATCCACAATCAAAATGGCTATGCTTCACTTATTATCTCCCTTATGAGATCATAAGTTTGATGCCTTCAATGTCTTCAATACCACTTCTCATGAGATCATAAGTTTGGTATCTCTAAAACTCCATCTCTATTTCACCATGAGAAGGCCTCCTCTTATAAGCTTGGAGAGACCCAACCAACTTAGAGATTCTTGGGATAGGTTGAGGATCCTTCTCCATCAGTTGTGGATCTTCCGTAAGATCTATCCTTCACCTCAAATTTGAATCCAACCAACTCCAGAGATGAGGGGGATTTTTCCCTGATTTTCCTCAACAACCCAAGATTTCCTCAAACATCCCAGCGCTCCCCCAGAATGGGGCACACAGTGTTTCAATGCTCCCCCAAAGGATGGCAAGGAGTGTTGGCACTCCCTAACAGTGGGTAGGGGAGTGCTGCCCAAAATTTCCTCAAAAAAGCCCAGCTCTCCCTCAGAAGGGTGCACAGAGTGCTAGAACTCTCCCCCAAAGAAGGTTAAGGAGCATTGGAACTCTCTGACAGTGGGTGGGGGGCGTTTGCTTTTAGAATTCATTTTTAAGTGATTTTTTTCATGGAAAAAGATTTGTACTCTTCATCAAATGATTTATCCTTCTTAAACCAGTCTCTGAGGGTGTTTTCAAGTGTTATTTGTGATGTCGTTCGAGACACAACATACCCAAGATGAAAGTATGATGTTTGCGACACTTGCAACCAAAATGAGACACTTGTAATGACGACAATAGGTCATTATTGAAATTAGTAATTTTGATGTGTAACAATTTCTCCATCTCACCCTTTGGATTTTGCATCTTATCATGGGCAACTCCCTTGCCTTTGTTTAAGCTTCTACCTTTATTTTGTTGACTCTTCTTCCTAGCCAACTTCTCTTCTTCTTTCAGTGCAATCTAATGCTCAACCTCTACTTTTCTAACTGTTTCCATGATGATTTCACCCTAGATATGATATATCAGGCCATTGATGTATCTGAAAACTCTTTCTTCGTTTCTCTCTCTCTTTGTCCAACCCTAATGTTCAATCTGTAGAACTCCTCTATGTACTCCTTTAAAGTCACCCCCTTTTCTCTCAGGTTTTGCATCCTCCTCAACAGATTTATCTGGTAATATTTGGGTATGAATTTTTCCTTTAGCTTGGCTACCATTCTATCCTAGCTCTTAATCTTTTGTTTCCCCTTCCTCCTCCTATTGGCCTACATTTCATCCCACCACATTGTTGCATGTCCTTTCAACATAGTGACAACATGTCTCACCTTTTTCTCCTCCTCGACATCTTCATGGCTGAAATACTTGTCCATTTCTCGTATCCAATCAAGAAACTCTTCCATGTCTAAATTACCTTCATACATTGGGACTTCGATATTGTCTCCAGCTCCCAACTTGACAACCTCTTTCAACAAGCGTTCCTCTTCAACATCCTCTGCTATGACTTCGTCAACTTCTACTTCTTCATTCTCTGCATCAATGATGTCTCCAGCATCAAATTCTCTCCTTTTTGTTGTTTTCGTGGCATCCAACCTTGCTCTGAGTTCTCTCATATATGTATCCATAGCTATGTTTGCTATGGGTGGCTCAACACGTCTTCTAGGTGGCATTGTGCTAATGTTTCTGATACCACTTGTTGATACTAGTCCTCTCCTTTGCCTCCTCTTTCTACAGAAATCAATCATGTAATAGCTCTGATACCACTCTGGTGTAAACCCCCATTCTTCCCTAAGGGATTCTCAGCCTCTCAGTCTTAGATCCTTCAATATACCAAGTCAAATCGACTCTTTGGGTCCCTATGGGTACCCAAAACCACTATACATAGGCCCTTTCTTCCTGAGTGACCACAGGCTATGACTGTGGGTCAACCCCTTCACAACTTCGAGCTTCGAGGATATCCCAATATTTTACCTCGACACTTTACGAAGTGTTCTCTTATGAAATCAAGACCTTGGGTCATGTGTATTTTTATATCTTGATGACCCAAAAACACTTCAGGCTTTGCGACTTCGTGAAAATCTTATTCACCTTGTGCACAAACCTCCATACTTTCGATTTCCAAAAATCCTAATCCACCTCCACAAGTCCACTCTGCAACCAATGGTTGTGATTTCTTCATGACTCCATTAGTTTGTGACTCTCACCTTATAATACCTCCAGACATCTCGAACCACAAAGTGCTGAAACACCTTACGGCTAACCTCTGGGTAGTTCTCCCAGATATGATGGTCTAAAATGACTCACCTTCCTCCGGAACTAATCTCATTCATGGATCTTTTGTAACCTTAAGGGTCCTTCCTCCACATTTTTAATATTTCTTGTCGCTCTCCCTCTTGATCTTGTCTTCCTTGGCTTTCTTATTTCGTTCTTCAGGACACTTCCTTTGACAATTAGTTAAATTCTCAACCTTTGCATGCCTTGCAACAGGTTCTCTTCAACAACTCACTTTTTTGTGGGTGAATTCTGCACACTTTGAGACTAAAGTCACTCTATTCCTCCTGAACTTATGAGTCTAAGACTCTGTCATGCACTCCTTGCAGAAGCATACACACTCTTTTCATACATAAGTTCACTCTACCTCTTTTGTCCTTACAAGTCGAAACAGACTCGGTCACGCACACCTTGCGGACACTATGCACACCTTACACTTGCTCAAGGAAGAGAAATAATTGGAACTCGTTCAATCTTCACAGTGACTCATATATTCATCCATGTAAATGGAAGCATAGATACAAGAACAAGAAATAACAGAGAATTGGAAATAAAGAGAAAGTCTACAAGTCACTCATTTAGTTAGACACACCAACATGACACATTTGAGACAATAATCCTCTGTTATATTCATTCAAAAGTCATATATAATAGATTCAATGGCTCCTCGCGACTGTCTTCTATTAGCATCCTTTCCACAACCAGAGATCCAAAAAAAACAATGATAATCTACACAATAGATTCAACAACCTTTCAATAACCTCTATTGGGCAATAATAAAAAGATTTATACAAGAGGTGTTATTCGATCCTTTCCCTCCAACTACTCTATGCTATCCTATGAAAATAAAATCTTTCAACTACTTACAATTTTTTACAATAAATATTCCAGTCAGATAGATAAGAGAGAAAGCTCTATATCTATACTGCAATCTTTGATATTAAAGAAAAATACATTCTCTCATCGATCTTATGCGATGACTTAGCCTCTAAGCATTAAATATATTCATAAATCAAAATATTTCTCAGATATTACATTAATTTTCCAGTTTTGGAATTCAAAATATTTCAAAACATGTGCTAGTGCACCTATTTTTCCTCCACACACGCTTTGCTAGTGATGCTCTTGCATCATATTCTCAGAGGACAGAAGAACATGATGCACATTTGTGTTTAGTACTATAGTTTTTATGGGAAAACAAATTATACGGGAAACTGTTGAAATAATATTTTTACCAATCAAGGATTCATTACTTAGGGCATGCTATATTCAATGAAGGCATCACTTTGGATCCAGCGAATGTAGAGGCCATCATGGAATGGCCTGCACCGACAAATGTACGAGAAGTGAAGATCTTTATGGGTTTAGCAGGATATTATCGACAGTTTTTCGAAGGTTTTTCAAAGATAGAAAATCTGATCATGGAATTGCAGAAGAAAAACAAGAAGTTTGTATGGACCGAGAAGTGCTCAAAAGCATTTCAAGGGCTCAAGGGGTTGTTAAAAGCAACACCTATCCTAAAAGTCCCTCACATGGATATGGATTTCTTGGTATACACAGATGCATCCAAGGAAGGTTTAGGCAGAGTCTTGATGCAAGACGACAGATTGATCGCCTACATCTCAAGGAAATTAAGAAAGCATGAGGAGAAATACACAATGCCTGATTTGGAGTTATTGGCCATTATGTATGCCTGGAGAGTGTGGAGACACTATCTGATCGGAAGGAAATTTGAACGAAAAGAAAAACAGATCACTATGGAATGCAACACTTTTCACGCAGAATGAATTGAACGTGTGGCAAGGGCGTTGGTCAGGATTACTTAGAAAATATTATTTGATATTAAGTACATTGACGAAATGGTGAAAAAATTTCCAAATGCATTAAGTCAGAGACCATGCATATTCTCAGTGATACCTCTTTAGACGAATCTCCGAGAAAGGATTTTAACTATACAGTTTGATGATGACTGGTATAAAGAGGTTATGAAAAATATCGGACAATACACCATGATGGTACCAAGGTTTGAAGGTTATAATTTGGACAAGGACGGACTATTGAGGTATAATGACCGGATTTATGTATCGCCTAACGGTGAATTGAGAAGTTTTGAACTTAAGAGAATCTCATAGAGAAATATACATAGCTCATCCAGGAGACACGAAGATGAGGGAAGACCTTAATCCCTTATTCTTCTAAAAGGGATGAAGGTGGACATAGTTAGCTACATGGAGAGGTGTCTAGAATGTCAGTGAGTGAAGGTTGAACATAGACATTCAGAAGGATTACTATAACCACATGCTATTCTAGAATTGAAATAGGAGGTCATTTCGATGGACTTCATTGTTGTATTTCCACTGACGGCTAGGAGAAACGACTCAATTTTTGTGGTAGTTGACACTCTAATGAAGAGTGCACATTTTATTCTTGTGCGTACGACGTATAAGGCACCAAACATAGGTAGAATTTTTTTCAGCAATATTGTGAGACTTCCTGGCGAGACAAAAATAATCATATCCGATAGGGGATCGGTGTTTACAGGACGATTTTGTACTAGTTCCCAAGGGGCCATAGGAACACAACTGAACTTTAGTACAACATATAACCCTGAGACAGATGGGAAGACTGAAAGAAAGAACCAAATTTTGGAAGATATGTTGTGTATGTATGTTTTAGACCAACATAAACATTGGGAAGATTTATTGCCACTAGTAGAGTTTGCATACAAAAACAACTGTCAAGGTGTCGTTAAGATGGCACCGTTTGAGTTTCTCTATGGGAAACCATGTCAGACTCCTTTGAGTCAGGATCAACTTGAGGATAGGGCCCTGATGGGACCATAATTGATCCCATAAATGGAAGAACAAATGCAAATGATAAGATGAAGGATTAAATAAGTGCAAGATCGATAGAATAGTTATGTTGATGCGCATCACATTGACCGCAATTGTGAAGTTGGTGACTGAGTTTTCTTATGGTTGAAACTGCACAAGAGTTCAATTAAGTTCGGAAAGGGTGTTAAACTTTATTCTAGGTTTGTGCCGCCTTTTTTAGTTGTGGAAAGGAAAGGGCCCGTAGCCTATTGACTAGCCTTTCCTCAATCTTGAGGTGTATGCACGATGTTTTTCTTGTATCTGTTTACAACATTATGTTCATAATCCTACACATGATATTGACACGAGTTCCTTGCAGTTTCAGATGAGGGTGCACTCATGGAGGAGCGAATCCGAATTCTGGACCATTGCATTCGACATCTACAATGTCGAATTTTTTATCAGGTCAAGGTCCAGTGGGAAAATTATAGTTCATACTCGGCTACCTGGGAGGATGCATATGATATGCGCCAGTTGTTCCTTACTTATTTGATAGAGTAGAAATATAGATCTTGTGAGATACTTTATTTACTGCTTTTTTATACACTATACAACTTTGAGACAAAGTTTAAAAGAAGAGGGGGTGTATGTAACATCCCACTTTTGCGAACACAAGTTATTGACTTATTCTTGAGGACACTTACGTGCAAGTGATCTGGTTATAGTATATGGTTATCTGTTTCTCTTATGGATTCTTATGATGATGTTGATGGATCATGATTTATGTTGCTTGATATCTATGTATTGATAGATGCAATTGATGAGTTTCCCATGAGTGTGCAGGACACTTGACAAATTGAGAATTCTGATGGTATCAATGGACCTCCTTGGAATCTAGATTGAGTCAGGGAGTGGATTGTATTGGTTGGGTATTTGATTTATGCATATGTGACATATGATCAATTATATTATGGTGTTGTTTATGGATCATTGATAGTGTTTCGTTGATGGATGCAAGATGACGATTTATTTCTAATATGAATCACATAAGGAGTAAAGGGGCCATGCACACAGACCAGATATTGATTGAGAGGTGTGGCACCTTCCCTGTCACAACCTACTAGCACTCCCATGGTGGCTCGAATTGTAGGTTAACGATTACCTAGTTCGAGAGATCCACGATGTCATGAGGGAAGACTGAGATAGTCGCTCATGAATATTTCTAAGGGGTGTGTAATAAGGTAGGGTCCTTATTCCTTAGAATCCCTTAGTATCTCACAAGGTCACCCAAATGGTGTGTTGACTCTAAGGGTTGGACAAATATCAAAACCAGTCAAGGGCGAGTGTCACCCTTGGAGCATAGAGTGCATCTTGAAGGGAATGCCATGTAATTAAAAATTTGAGTCAAAGGCAAGTGGCACCCTTGGAGCACAAAGTTCTTCTTAAATGGAACGTTGCATAAATAAAATTTGAGTCAATGAATCTAGGTGGCCTAGAAAACCCTGAGCGAATAATTAACCTTGTAAAATCTTGAGCACTACTAGATCAATCGATTAATTAATTAACTAAGGATTAAATTTATAAATCAGAATCCCTATAAGAGTTTAAGCCCTTGCAATTAAAAATTTAATTAGGCCTAAGTCTAAGTTAGTAAGAAGACTAAAAACTAAATTTATAAATTAAATAATGAGGGGATGAAGTAAATCAATTTAAGAATTCAAGGAAAATAAAATAAATCTAAAGATTGATTTAATACACATATGTGCAAGTAATTACCAAATTAGAATTTAAGGTGAGAATGGAATAAAGCTAAAGGAATGGGTATGCATAGAAAGGAATCTAGAGTCTAGTTAACACTAGTCTAACTAGGAGAACATTCCTATTTTAACTCAACTTAGTTTTAGAAAAGCGTCAATCATTAATTGGAAATCAGGGGAATAAAGAGACAACTAGGAGTGATTTAAGGAGCACTTTTAGGAAGGGTGAGGGAAATTGAATTTTATTAAAATAAAATGTGGATTTGATTGGGAAAATCGGGGAAAGGGTGACAAGTGTAAGGGGGAGATAATTCTCAATTATTTTAATTAAAAGGTGAATTAATTGTGCAAGTGGGGATGGGTTATGGGAAAATTCTATAATACAAATGGTTAAGATGAGCAATGGATCACACTGGTTATGGGCAAGGTTATGCTACATAAATTTTGACTGGTTTTACTTGTGAGAGTTGGGATACTCATCTTGAGAGAGAGTGGTGGCTCTACCTTGCGAGGCAAGCTAGAATATAGAGAAATTTATGGTTTTTTTTGTGCATGGCCCCTTTGAATCTCGGTGGGATAAGGGGGAAGAAGAGTATCCCTAGCATTGGCTAGGAGGAACCAGTGAAATATGAACGATTAGCAAGTGAATGAAGGAAGGGAATGCTAGTCGCCAAGGATCGTATTCAAGCCTATCTTCGCTGGTTACGATATTTCCTTCTGTTTTTTCATAGAGATTGTAGTATAATTAATTTGAATGGTATATGTTATGTGTAAAATTTGCAATGATTGTTTTTCTACACAAAAGATTCCTTCTACCAATATAAATGTTGGTTATTATAGTTGTTTCTAGGATACCTATGGGTTTTACATAGAGTTTAAATTTATATTTTAATAACTTGAGCCTAGGACTCAATAAAACTTTATTATATGTTGTTGAAAGCGAGGATGGTTAACCCAAAATTTGGTCACTGACCTTGCAAAGAATAATGGCTTCGATGGTAACCTTCATCGTGAAAAGTCCTTCCTAGATGGTAGTTTCAGTGTTGTAACTCTTGTCCATCTTCAAACAGGGTTGTTGGATGCGCATGAAGCCATGTATATCCCTACTGCAAACTAAAATATGATTATAATGCACACAAGTTATTCTTAGCCATGAATTTATTCCTGGGAAGTGAATAAGTTATTTCTCTGCAACGAATTCAATCCTTGAATGTAACCGAATTTATGTCAGCCACCACGAATTCTTTTTGGAGTGAATCCATGTTATTTGTCTACATTTTTATAAAATATTTTTCCCTCCATCTTAGTCCTTTCCTGACTTATTTTGGTTGGCCAAGTTGCCCTCTCCTTGCACAACCTTCCTTGATTTCTCTGCTCATCCATGATGAATATTTGGGTGGGCCGGTGCAGCCTCTCTTTCTCATGTCATGATAGATTTGGGAATTTCCAGTTGATCCCACTCTTTCGCATCGATGACATAATTCTTGGTGGCCTGTGCGCCCTCTCACTGTGCGCTACCTGACAGATTTTTGGTCAGTTTTTGTGCCCTCCTTTTACTCCTTTCCTTGATTGACTTTGGCTAGCCAAGGCGCCCTTTTTCTCTCTCTTCCTTGACATCTAGATTTTTTAGTGTGCCCTTCATATTTTGTCATTTTTGGCATGCATAATGATAGGCGTGTTATTTTAATTTTATTACTTTTTTTCCTTTAAACCCATTGAAATATAAATTTTACTATCATCCTCATTTTTACTTGGCTAATGGAAAGGGTCTTATAATGGTATTGGAATATTATAGTAGTTTAGTGTTTCTCCTTATATGATTGAAATTAATCTAGAATTCCATGCCTTATTATATTTAGGAGATAGTAAAATTTATATCAACCAACTTACATTTAAGGTTTAGATAATTCATTCCCATTCTCTTATATAAGGACTTAAAACCTTTATCTTGACTTCAAGAAGAGTGGGTTTAGAGGTGGCTGGAAGTTTGAGCATGTGTTGAAATACTACTCTTGATAAGGGTCAACACCCATGCCTTGGGATATAATAAAGGGAGATCCTTATAGAGTAGAAATCATAAATGTTATACTTGTTTGTCTTGATAAATAGAACCCTCATTTTACTCTTGTGCTCTAGATAAATTCTTAAACTAGTGTTGTAACTTCAAGAGAATTGGATGTTGAATAGTGATGATTAGTGCTCTATGATTTAGTTCATGATAATGATGACCTTCCTTAATTCTCTTAGATTGATATGCCAACACTTTAAATCCTTCATTTTCCTTTTATGAATGATCTTGTTGAGGATTTAAGAGATACTCAAGTAGGTTGGAATTCGTAAAACATTGCTTAAAGAAAGTTTGCCTCCTTATGGTTACTTAAGAGGATCTTGACTCATCTATACATATTTAAAGTTGGGATAGCATAAAATTATATGGAATAATGTTGATGTATAAATGATTAAGTACTTGGATTTCTTTGCACCATGGAATAAATTGATGATCCTCTTGTGCCATTAATTATGCCAATGTATGATTGATTGAGTAAATGGATTCTCTTACCCCTAGACAAGTTTTAGTTTAAATACGGCTGAGTGTTATGTGCTTATTTATTTCTGAAAGGGATATTCTACAGCTTGGAATTTTCAACAGTCAGTTGGGTTAATAAATTTATGACTTTTAGTAAGTAAAATTTTAAGCTTCTTACTCTTGTCAGATGTAATACTAAATCATGACCAACCCGGAGACATAGCACAACAACTACATCGATTGGGTACCTAAACGTTTCAATTATATCTTTTAAGTGTGATCTCCTTATAAGTAACTTGTAAATGGATAGGACTTGCATAATTCTTACTATACTACTAAATTAAGATAAGACATTCTAATGATATGTACTTTTAATTGCGCTCTTAATTCACTTATCTTTATGAGACATCCCTTCACCATCTTACACACATGGTTGCTTGCAAATGATAAAATTAGTAGAATATCCTGTTGCTCCATCAATTTGATGTGATGTATGTTTGACTGAGTACTTAGATATCTTGCGCCATTGAAAATAAAATCGATGACTACCTTTTATCCATTGAATATGCTAACGATTAAGTAATTAGAATGTTTGCGCTATGGAATAGTGAGGATGTGTAAATGATTAAGTTATTAGATTATTCGTGTGCACTGAAATAAAGTGATGTATGATTTCCTAAGTGATTAGATTATTTGCGCACATTGAATAATGTTGATGTATGTTTAATTAAGTAATTAGAATACTCTTGCACCATGAATAATCAATGATTATTATTGATTGACTGATCTAGTTGTTTTCAGCTTGATTGGATTAGTGGCGTTTAGACACCTCCTTGTTCCTCAGAATAGTCTCCATCCCTGAGAACTTAAATGGTCAAAATCAATCAGATGAATCCTGTGATTCAACGTTTCTTATGTGTCCTATAGGTCCTAACCATGTAGGATAGGTTGGGTGGGTATTTATTTTTAATGATCAGTGACATGATTGATCTTTATGCATATTTTGTTTAGATTGATTGTGATGTGTAGAACCCCGTCACTATATTTATATATGTTGATGCATTGATTATGCATCACTAACATTTATGTAATGTGTTGGCTTGTGTCGTTATTGATGTCCATGAGGTGTTGCTTGTAATTATTTTAAATTATGATTTCATGTTGATTATTTGTTGTTATGAATTACGTTTTGATGTTAATTTTATAATGGCGGGGATGTTCATAATCCTATTGTGAGATATTTTTTCCAACTATTAGATCATATTTATATGTGTAGTTGTGATATTCCCTCGTGATTTTGTTGTGTAGTTGAGGGAAAAATTCATCTATAAATATGTGCTTGATTGAATAATAAAAAATACTTAGATTAGAATAGGTTTTGTGTGTGCAATAGTTTTCTAAGTCAAATGTCTCCACAATCATATTCCATTTACATGTGTTCTTGGAATCTCCCACTGTAGAGCACATGTAGTGAAATTTTCCAAGAATTGTTCTAACGATCTAAGATATGGTGCGTTCCTTACAAGAGATGAGATCCATGACCCTCCTGCTTTGTGGGACAATAAAATAAATCATTGTGTTGAATACTGAAAATGGATTATCATTCCCTTACTAAATAATTCATATGGATACTTTTGGAATGTGGGAAGTCCTAAGTACCTTTACAAGTGACAACTTGTCATGCAACAAAGATTGCCATCTTACTTGAAGGATCGATTTGATCCTCAACTGGTTTCTTGTGTGTCTAAGCACTGAAAATGGATCATCATTCCCTTACTAAATAAACCATATGGAATTTAGAATGTAGGCAGTGCTAATTAGCTTTGCATGTGACAACTTATCCTACAGTAGAGCTTGGAATTTTCCTTGTAAGGTTGATCTCCCCAAATGGTCTAAAATGTCTTGAACACTGAAAATGGTTACAATTTCCTTAAAAGATAATATGAAATTAAAAATGTGGTCAATCCTAATTACCTTTGAGTGTAAGAACCTGGCCTGCATTAGAGTTTGGCTATTTCCTTTAATGCTCAATCTCCCCAAATGGTCTCTTGCGTTGAATACTCAAAATGGGTTAAAAATTGAAAATCAATTATCATTCCTTTATTTAAAAAGTCATATGGAGTCCACAATGTGGAAAGTTTTAGTTTCTTTTGTATGTAATAACTTCACTTGGAGTAGTACTTCTCATTTTCCTTGAAGGATCGATCTCCCAAACCAGTCTCTTAATGTGTTGAGACCGTTTTTGGTTGTTGAAAGAACATATCCTTCATTTATATTCCACAATATTCAACAACATCATTTTCATTTGAGGATGCATGGTTAACTCAATAGTTGTTTTTCCACATGCGTGTGGGTTTAAGGATCAGTCTTTTCTTTTCTATATTTATTTTTGTTAGAGATAATGCTTTCATTAATGTTGCGTACTAAGTTTGGGGATTTGGTTTGAGGTTTTGTAGGAGATTGTTGAGATATTCTCTCAACCTACATCTCCATATTTGGAGTTAGTTGGATCTCACTCCAACTATATATATGTATTGTATATTGATGTGTTACGGTAATATAAACTATTATTCTGTGTGTAATTGTTGTGCGATGGTCACTCTCCCAATTTCTATTTTGGTATCAAATCTAGTAGAGATGGATTGATTCCCTCATGGGATGGCCAAGAAGATGTGAGAGCCTAGATAGAAAATTCTCTATACATAGATGTGAGGGTGACATGTTTTTTGACTTCTGGTTGGGTGAAGTTTTATTTGTTGTGTGTTCCTATGTGTTATTTTTCTGTGGGCTAAGATATTTCCTTCAGTTGTAAGAAGAGACAAAAGGTTGTTGTCTTCCTGTAAAAAAAACAAAGCCATTGTTCTTTTCATTCAACTACTGTGGAAGACAGTGCGCAGATCCATTTGAGAGGAACAATTTAAAGAAGGAAATCACTCAGCAATCATCGCAATAATCAGATATGTTGAGGGACCATTTTGAACCGCCAGAAAAAGGAAAATTCTATTGCCAAAGAAGATCCGATCCATTGGAGAAATCATTGCCCATATTCTCTTGGAGAAATTTCTACATCCATGCAATACCTATGGTGAATTTAATTTGATAGACGCTGCAATGGAGTCAACAATGTATGCAGATCTGTATTGTTGGGGAAGAATATTTGAAGTTTGCTGCAAACTATTTGCACGGGAACAAGATTTCAACATTTTTGTCCATTTCTGTCTCACCAATAGAAAGGTCGTGATATGTCACATGGAAAACTCATTTTCAATTTCTCTATTATTAAAAAGGGAAATGTAAAATGTGAATATTCCCTTTAGTAAAATTAAAACTACATGGGTATTACGGCCATGTTGAAAAAAAGTGTAATTATTTAAATTGGAGTGAAGTTATATTGGGAGATAATAGGAGAGGTAGTTCATGGGTGAAAGAATGAGAATTCAAAGGAGGGCGCCTGTTGTTTTGAGTGCGTTTATGTTGAGATTTTTTGTGTGTTTGTTTGTATGTTTGTGTGCAAAAATCAAATAATATAGAACCACAAAGAATAGACCAATAAATTTTTTATGTTAATGTTACTCATTGTGCTCCGGGAGAATTAGTAATAGGTTGTTCTTCATAAGGTTAAGATGATGTGACTCGTCGTGCTCTGAGAGCGTCAGTTACAGGCTATTTTGTATGTAAGGTCAAGTTGTGAAACTGACTGCTGGAGACATCCAATATCCAGATCATTCTCCTAGGTAACTGCGGAGGGTCGAAAGAAAAATATTCATAGATGGAAGTGTATCCATAGGATGGTTCAGTATCAAGATTGTCCTTCGGGAGGTCAAGGAGCATCAATTCTACAAGAACATCAAAGATGGCCAGAAGCTTTTGTACTTTAAATGTGTCAAATGGGAAGCTCAAATGTGTGGATAAGAAAAGAGTGGAAGATGAAAGATTCAAAGTGGTTGTAAGTGTTGATGAAGACCAGTCAGACAAAGACAAATGACAAATTTTGTAATTGTGATTTCAATATTGTAAGTTGATTGAATGTAAGCATTAAAGGGGGGGTGTTAGAGATAATTATTTCATTAATGTTGTGTTCTAAGTTTGGGTATTTGGTTTGAGGTTTTGTAGAAGATTATTGAGATATTCTCTCAACCTACATCTCCATATTTGGAGTTAGTTGGATCTCACTACAACTATATATATATATATATTGTATCTTGATGTGTTAAGGTAATATAAACTATTATTATGTGTGTAATTGTTGTGCAATGGTCACTCTCCCAATTTCTATTTTATTTATGTATCCTCGATGTCACGACATATGCACTATGTGAATTTATTTGGTCCTTGGATTAGATATAAACTACTCTACTTTACAGTGGGAATGGGATTGTCTAGTTGTGAATTAATAGAAATTTACTTTATTCTCTATAGTACATATATGGAAATTGTTATTCAATGATAAAATAATGGAAATTTATATATAAGGTTTGATATTTGGTATGCTAATGTTTAAATATTAACAATACAATCACACACATTCTAGAAAATTTACCCCTACTCCTATTCAAAATGAAAGGGTAGTTCTGCAAAAAGGTAATAGGACTTGAATGTAGTAATTCGAGTTTATTATCCTTCTTTGAGGATGTGTCATGGATTTCATAGTTTTTAGAAAATTTACCCCTACTCCTATTCAAAATGAAAGGGTAGTTCTACAAAATGGTAATAGGACTTGAATGCAGTAATTCAAGTTTATTATCCTTCTTTCAGGATGTGTCATTGGATGTATTCTATATTTTCTCGCATTGGACCACTAAAGAATCAACACCTAACTCTTCACCTAGTTCACTCAATGCACATAGGCTTCATTCTGATACCGAATAAAAAGGGATTTTGAAGCCATCAAATGAAGAACTATGTGGCTTCCCTAATGGTGGTGTCTAGGAGCAGTTTAACGTTGCATTGTCTTGAATATTAAGCATCAAGTTACAACAACAACAAAAATGAGGTGTAACGTGATTTGTCCCTCCTACCTCATATTTTATATCCAGGGGAGCCATGAGCCCAAGCAATTTCTATTATCATCACATGTCTAAAATAGGATACCACTTGGTGAAGTCCAACATTGTGCAACTGTCATGTGAAATATTATGAGATTGAAAATGAAGACTATTTTTGTCATCTCTTTCAAAAGGGTTTAGTTTAATGTCTTAAATTTTATTTAAGAATGTCTAATTCAATATTATACATATTGACAAATAGGGTGAGTATGGAGTCTTCAAAATTCTCACATGTAGATCTATAATTAACAAATTTTGACTAGCTACAATAAATTATGATAAGGCATAAATTGAACATGGATGATTTTAGGGGCTAAATTTCGCTCATGGGCTAATTTTCTAAGGTTTTTCCCAAAAAACGTTTCTCTATTCTAAAAATTATTCGCCCAAATTCTATAGGATAAAATTATTTTACCTTAAAAATCGCCAAAATTTTATACAAACTATATAAAATCCTTAGAAATTTGAATATTTTTACAAAAATATCGCCAAACATTTTATAGTTGGCATATGAAGTATTAGTAAGATTCGTGAAGGTTTCTACATTTAAAAATAAATTTCCATCCTTAAAATCATCCCTGAAATTGAACACCCTTTGAAACTAAATCTATGGGTTCTCTATCCATTCACTAAATTCTTATCATTTCACTTAAAATAATGTACACAGGTTTCAAACAATTATTTTCTCATGGATTTCTTCCTTTACTTAGAATGTTTTATCAATTTTCAAGATTAGCCACATTAGTCAAACTCAAAAATGTTGTATGTCCATTATTGTAATCGGTCAACCATATTTTTGTGGAGCAACATTCATTTATGGCATACTTACTAAAGTTTAACATTGAAGATTAGGGATTTGAGGTACCCAAACTTCTTATGATTGTTCTCTATATTGTAATGTCACATGAATCGATAAAAAAAAATCACAAATGTTGAATCTAACTATACAGAGGAGAAGTATCCATCACACTCTGAAACTGCAATAGATAATAGAAACTTTTAGAAGCAACTCAATTCAAACTTATTAGTGGATTTACCAAATGAAATCATGGTCAATTATAAGTAGTTTTAGGTTTTAGTCCAATACTAAAAGACAATTTCAACTTAAAGAGTCTCCACAAGAAAGCTAGTATCCCTTGTAGCCATTGGAATCGTGTGTTTTCCAATAGCATCTAGCCTTAATCCAACATATAAAACCAAATACTATCCTCCATTACATTTTCACCTTTTATCAAAAAAGAATTATTCACAAATCACCTGTTAATAATATGTTATAAAAATTTACTAATAATAAAAAATTATAATTTGTTTTTTATTATGACCTTTCTAATTATAATTGAATTATGTACGTAGTTTACATTATAGAATATCATTGATGTTCTTATAAAATTAAGATTGTCACACTATTTTATTAAAAAAAATCATAACAAAAAATTAAAAAGATACATAAATAGCTCACCTACCACCTACATGTAGGATTATTGAAAAAGACTATTGATATTTCATGTATACTTTCCAATTCCCCCACATAAAATGAAATATCTCCTTCAAGCTCATAAACTATCAATGTTTTTACCTCCTTCAAGCTCATACACTATCAATATTTTTTACAAATATGAAAATAATTTATTCACTTGATTCTTCACATAAACACCCATGTGCATCAATATTTGCATAATTCCCACCTAAAATGACATTGTTATGTCCTACCTAATCAAATTTAATAAAATACATAATTAGCTCACCTACAAGTAGGATTATTGAAAATACTATTGACCTTTCATGCATACTTTCCAATCCCCCACATAAAACCAAATACCTCCTTCAAGCTCATAAACTATCAACATTTTTTACAATTAGGAAAAGACATTTTCAAAATCCTTTATTGTTGACAACCTTGAGAACCACTTTGCTCACTCTTATCTCAAAAACCATTTTTTCACTTAATTCTTAACACAAAGACCTACATGCATCATTTTTTTCATAATTTCCTTATAAAATGAAATTGTTATGTACTTCCTAATCAAGTTTAAAATAATTACATTATGATATTAAAATGCCTCCATTTGATATCTTGAAATATATTAACAAAATAACTTGGTTACTCTACTCACGTACAACTCTAATATCATTTTTTGAGTTAATTGATTTGAAGACATAATTAAATATAGAACCAAATACTGAAATCTCTTTGTGAGAGAGATTAACATATTTGTCGGCTTGTAGTTTGATGAGCGATGTTGCATGAAGTTGTTGTTTAACAAATATAAAGAAGAGTGGCACCAATTAAGATTAATATTAGGCTAATCAGTTGGCTTTATGTTTGAAACACATTTTCATTTGTTGTTCTTGCACTCACTCTAGATTTCGGGCCTTTAAATTACACTGAACAAAATTCTCTCCCATGGTTTCTTTCACTTTCTCAAGCAACGATTTTCAGTGAAGTCGAGCTCATCTTAGGTAGTGGGTGCTTGAAAGCATAGTAATTTGTTTCTCTTAAATCATTTGGTCTCATAGAATGGATGAAAATAATATGCATAATGATTTTTTTCTTTAGTTTATTAAAACAAAATACTTTGATTTTGACAATTCAAAAGAGTAGCATATGTTTGACACACTTTCTTCATGTTATAAAAGAATATCACCTCCATCAATTCAAAGTTTTTGAAAATGTTGTTGTGTATTTAATGTTCATCATATCTCAACTAAATATTTGTATTGTTGTAGGGAGGATAGGGATGATGTGTGTCTACTCATTGTTGATAATCTAATTTTGAGTGCCTCTCCTTTGTGCATTCAATTTTGACAACTTGAACAATATAAATGATAAGCTGGGAATTGGGCGCTACCTCGATTTTCTTTCATCAAATTAAAGTCATGGATTGTTGTTTTGGTGAAGAGATTCAAGTTGTGAATTGTGATGTTTTTAGAGATATTAACCTTAAATGCATGCTTTTGCATAAAATGCCCCTGGGGAACAATATGAAACCATATAAAATTGTTTTCTTATCATTAATACTTTATTAATATTTAAATTTTTATTATTAAAATTATAAAAAAATATTAAATTTAGCCAATTATAATTAATATTAATATTATTTATTTATTTTATTTTTAATTGAATTATTTATTTTATTGAAAATTATTTTATACTAAAAATAGAATGTTATGTTAAAAATAGATAAAGATTTAATTGAAGGCATATTATAAACTGAAATTGAATATATACATTTAGATTTTATAAAAATGATTATTATGATTCAAAATTTATTTCAAATCTTACATAAAGAAATTAATTAGTTTGTCTCTTAAAAAAGAAGATTAATTATCAGTGAATGTAGCTAATAATTTATACTTAAACTTTATCCTTATAAAATGAAACTTGTGTGGATTGAGTGATACATGTATCATTGCATGTTGTAGCAAATAATTTAGACTTAAACTTTATCAACTTGTGTGGATTGAGTGATACATGTATCATTGCATGTTGTGGCAAATAATTTAGACTTAAACTTTATCAACTAGTGTGGATTGAGTGATGCATGTATTAACTTTTAGTTATATTATAATATGTTTTAAAATGTTGAAACTTGTGTGGATTGAGTGATGTTTGTATTAACTTTTGGTTGTATTATAATATGTTTTAAAATATTGAATAATTATAGTTAGAAATACGTTATGTTTCATTTATTATTATTTTTAAAAATCATTTAAAAATATTTTGAACTTTAAAATTAACTTATGTGAATTGAGAGTAATATATGTATTAACTTTTAGTTATATTATAATATGTTTTAAAATATTAATTAAATTATGGTTTAAAGATAAATCGTGTTTTATTTATTATTATTTTTAAAAATCATTTAAAAATATCTTGAACTTTGTTTCTAAACAGGTTTTATTTATAATACTTTCATGAATTCAACATTCCCATTACTCCATTTAAAAAATATACCAATATTAAAGTAATATTTAATTGTTTAAAATATACTAATATTAAAGTAATATTTAATGGTTTAAAGGACAACTCACGACTCATGCCTATTCAACACAAGATACATTGTATATGGGAGAAGGTACCCGACTTATGCACAAGATACAATGAATATTGGAGAAGCATTTCATAATATCACTCACAATCAGCATCGTTACCGTGGAAATAAGCCTGTTTCTTTTTTATTAATTCTTATGAAAAAGGCTTATTTCCACGTCAAACAACTCTTTTATTAATTACGTCAAGCAACTTGTTTTATTAAAGCATTTAATAATATCACTCACAATCAATTTGTTAGACTTGCTGAGAAAAATCGTTGTTTGACGTAAGTATCAAAATGATGAATGCTTTATGAATTCAGTATTAATTAGTGTGATAGGTTAATAAGCATTTACTATTAATCATCTACAAATTATAAATATGACGATAACCACTCGGAAAAAGAGAAAATTGTATGTAAATTATATCGTTTATTAAATAAAGATAAAAAGAATATGATGATAACCACTTGGCAAAAGAGAATTTGTATGGTTTATTTTTCCATTTCTATCATAAATGTTTGTATTGTATTAGATTGTTTGAAGGGCCTAGCTATTCAAAATGCTAAATCAAAGTATTATATTAGCATTAGATTGTTTAAAGGGGTTGTCCCTTTAAACGGTCAAATAAATATTTTAATTTTTGTTTTTTTAATTATTATTAGAATTTGGTTTATAATTTTTAATGAATTTGTAATTTTTTATTCTTTAAATTATTTTATAAAAGATATCTAGTTAACAAATTAAATCTACATTTTCAACAATTTATAATCAAATTTTAGACATAATTAATAAAAATATATAAAAAAAACAAAATAAAATAAAACATTTAAACTACATAAATCAAATAATAAGTCTTTACTTTTTGGCATGCGCTTACACACAAAACAAACTAAATATTTGTGAAATTTTTCATTATCATATTTCACAAATATTATCATTTTTCATTATCATATAAGCCTTCTCATGGCTCGATTAAACCATTTATAGCATCCAGATTTGTTTGATGAGTTATACATATCCAATCATTTGCCCATGATCTCCTTTAGTAGGGTAGAGTAAGCTCAGGGAACATCACTAAAGGCTAATGTAAAAGCATGCACCTTGGAAATTGGTATCAGAATCCTTGCATAAATCTCTCAAGTTTTTCCAGGCCTTGTTCTTCAACGTGAGCAACAACAATAGAAGTGTTTCAATCAATACGAATAACATTTGCCTACCCATCTACATTAGGAAGACATGTTGAAACTGCTACTATCTATGCAAAGATTATTCTCAGAATTAATCTAGCACTTTTTCATACAAAAGTGTTGCTTGTTGTATGACTGCTTTTTGTATGGCCTCCTCCTTCCCTTTTCTTTGGATCCTCTCCTTCTCTTTAGCTTTGCTCAACTGGTTGTTCTCCCTATCGGACAAAAAATGGTGTCTGAATTCTCTAGCTTGACCTATATCTATACTTTTAGATGAAACCCTAATCTCTTACCAAGAAAAATTGAGATTAATACTACTCTAAGTCATTAATGGATGAAATACACATTTTTTTCCAAGCTACAAAGCCAGGGAAAAACCCTCAAGTACTTCCCCTCATTTCGAGGATGCTACCTTTTATGGATCCATATGACTATATGGATCTACTGTATGGTTTTGTACGATTACATGGATTTTTTTTTTGGATCTATACCACTATACATATATGTTGTATGCATGGTTGTTATATGGCCTCCTTATTCACTTATCTTTAGCTTTGCTCAACTAGTTGTTGTCCCTATCTGACAAAAAATTGTGTATAAACTGTTTATCTTAACCTGTATCTATATTGTTAGTTGAAACCCTAATATCTTACTAAGATGTACAATTTAGATTACTCCTAATCTGAGTCATTAATGGATGAAATACACTTTTTTTTTCCAGGTTACAAAGCTCAAGGAACACTCTCAAGTACTTCCCCTCATTTCGAGGATGGTACATGAGGTAAACCCTAGAATCTTTATGGATCAAGGCTAATCAAGAATGGGGCTCGAAGACATTACAACAATATACTCATTATAAGCTCAACATGTCACTTGTGGGAATTTAACATTAGTGGGGAGGATAAAAGTCATTCCTCCCAACCACTCGAACTAAACCAAGTTGATTGGATGAAATACACTTTATTACACTTAATATCTAAATATAAGACCTTTCACTTTTTCCTAAATTGTGTAACAAAATAGAGTTACTTTTTGAAATTTCTTGAACCAGTTCTAACATGCTCTTTGAACCTATGTGGAAGCTTCTCTTTGAATTATATTTTTCAACACTCATGTAACATCCCCACTATAATAACCAGTTCAATTAATGTGTAAAGTAGATATAATGTGTGGCTACAACAAAGCAGTGTAATATGTGAATTGTATTCTATGTTAATAATAAAATGTGATGTTGACTCCTAAGGGGACATGGACAAGAGATGGGGGCTGAATTAATCCACAAGAGAGGGGAGGGTCTAAGAGAATGCCTAAGAGGGGTCCACTATGGAATTACCCATGTGTATTAATTCAACCCATTTTCCTAAATTTTCTATTGGTATATATGAACCTTCTAATTTCTGATTGAGTGTTCCCAAAGCAAATCATTGAATACATGTAAGAGGGTGGGTGTCAGTAGTCATAACCCATAGTTGTTGGGAACATGGGGGATGAGTAAAATCATCTTGGGAAAGTCTGTGATTCAAACAAGAAAGCTAATGATCCAAGTGGATATTGGTGGCCACCCACCTTTTTTGACTGGCTCAAAATAGTTTTCTGGCAATTTTGGCAATTTACTATTTTTAGCAGGTTTTAACTTCCAGGGCCATTTTGAGGGCCTAAATGAAGGTTTTTTGATATCAAGATTCCCAATGATAGCTGAAGGCATAATTGATCCCCCAAAATTAATCTCCTCGATGATACCTTTCCAACGAGCTATCACACGTCTAAAACGAAGATCATATGCAAAAGTTATGACCCCGGGAAGTTGATGTACTAACTTACCCAAACAAGGCCCACATGACTTCTGGCACTTCATCTCCTAGGGTTAGGTTTTTGGATGTCTATGACTTTTGGCATTCTCTTCTATTGTAAAAAGGAATTTAGAGCCTCATTGTAATCATCTTCTCATGGATGCGAGTAGCAGCCACATCTCTTCTCAGAGATAAGCTACCAGCGCCTTAGCTAGTTTATTTCCATTCTGTTTGTAAGCATATTTCAGTCATTTGTTATTAATGAAATGAAGTCTTATTTCCGATGCATCTCTACGTTTATGTGTATTTTTGTATTTCATTGTGTTCCTACATAAATCCGGATCAGTGGTATCAGAGCAGTCTACTCATTCTCAATCCTT
>JASDQU010011976.1:158958-172218 GCA_032191745.1 Picea mariana
TTAATTGAGTTGCTTACCCCCTTCTCGTCAAATGATTAATGATGATAATTTTATTTATTTATTTATTTTTATTTTTATTTTTATATAAATATATTTTTATTTTTATCACAAGTATCACTTAGACCTAGATTTTATTTTCCTAGGCTGGGCGAAATTTTATTAGGGAAATTGTTTTAAATATTTCTCATCACCTTATTCGTTCTAAGACCATCTAGGTTTATTCATTTATTATTTAACAACGCGACGTGCCCTTCAGGACGCACTAGGTGCTCCCAGGGTGCCACTCGCCTCTTTCTGTTTTTCTTGCGCGACATGCCCTTTAGGACGCATTATGTGCTCCAAGGGTGCAACTCGGCTCTTTCTATTTCCCTTGTGTGACGTGCCCTTCAGGATGCACTACATGCTCCAAGGGTGCCACTTGCCTCTTTCCATTTCCCTTGCATGACGTGCCCTTTAGGATGCACTACGTGCTCCAAGGGTACCACTCGCCTCTTGACTGACTTGGTAGACATCAAAAACCCCTAGAGTCAATACTTTGTTAGGTGATCTTGTGGGAGACTAAGGGCCTCTAAGGAATAAGGCCCTTGCCTTATTGTGTTCCCCTTAGAATCATCATGAGCGACTGTCACAATCGACCCTCATGACATCGAGGGTCTTCTCGAACTGGGTAATCGTTAACCTAAAGTTCGAGCCACAACGAGATTTCTAGTAGGATGTGGCAGGGCTGTTGTCCACACCTCTCCCTCAACGTCTCTGGTTATCATGCGTGACCCGTCTACTCCACATGTCAGTCTGGTCGGGAAGCTATCGTTAGCTTGCATCATCAATGATTCGTGTCAAAATAAAATCCATAATCACAACATCTAATCAGATGCACATAGGTCATATATACAACAATCAAACCCCAATTTTCCATTCCCTGACTCAGTTTGGAGTCCAAGGGGTTTCATCGATGCCTATGCATCCTCGAGGTCCAAAATCCTGCACACTTAGGAAAACCCAGTCAATAGCACCTGTTTATGTCAATACAACAAAATAAATTGTCATCAATCCATAACACCTCATAATCATAATCAAATGCCCAATAGTATAATAATCTGAATTACTTGCAAGCAAGTGTCCTCAAATAATAAGTTCTCTCAGTGCGCGTAAGAGCTGGATGTTGCAGTTGTAAGAAAAAGGTTGGAAACTTGCTTGGGAAATCTATGACATTGGGTATTAGGTATTGGAGAAACACAAAGGGAAGAAAGGATCAATATTCTCTAGTGGTCCAGAGGTTTGGTACCCCAGAGTGTCAAACTCCCTCCTAAGCTTATCTAAGGGATAGACAAGTGAGATCTCTCAACAATTATATCTGATGGTTCATATATAAAGTCTCTATTCAAGGATTTAAGTTCGATAGAGCCTACACTCAACCCACCCACAAACCAGATTCCAGCAAGTGTCAATCCCCATTTCACCCTAGTTCCCATGCTGGCATGACACGTCGATATGATATCATATTCACTCTCTCCTTATTTATAATGTAAAAGGGATGGAATTGTGCATGAGAACTCTATCCCACTAGGTATCAGGTATCATGGAAATAAAAAGGTCTACAACACAAGTTTTTTTTATTCTCTGGTGCTCTGGGTATCAGGTATCAGGGAAATAACAAGGTATACAACACAAGTTTTTTTTATTCTCTGCTCCTAACTTCTCTAGTGAAGATCGAACGACTGTCAATCAACCTCCCCACTAATCCAATGGAAACTATTTATCATTAGTTTACACGGGGATTTCTAAATGAAAGTTACCTATTTATGGATTTTATCAGTCTTATGGTCTTCCCCTACTGTGTATTCCAGTGGGGTTTTCAATTGTTCTCCGGTCAGTATTTAACTCCACTTCTTAATGAGGAAAATGTCATATCAAGGACCCCAATGGGGATTTCAATATCCTGCAAACTAATTCATTTAGTGGTCACGGAGATACAATATTATCTCCCTTCTGTGACTTCCATTTCTCAAGCATTGCAGTGAAGTTAACATACTCTCAAGGGGGTAATATATCACTCTATTTATCTTATAATTAACATTCATCCCCTAATTTATAATTCTAGTCCCCTTTCATAAGAAATCCAATAAAACATGTATACTATTGTGTACCTAGGAGCACATACACACACAAACATTCATTTTCATCGGGGAAAATTTTAGGGGCTAATTTTTTCTCATAGGCTAATTTTCCATGACTTTTCCCGAAAAACAATTAGCCAATTTCTATTTTTTCTAAAAATGATTCTCCCAAATTCTATAGAATAACATTATTTTACATAAAAAATAGCCCAAAATTATAGAAACTGTATAGAATCCTTAGAAATTTGAATAATTTTACAAAAAATATCGCCAAACATTTAAAAGTTTACATGTTAAGGACTAGTAAGATTTGCCAAGGTTTCTACATTTTGAGATAAAATTCCATCCTAAAAATTATCCTTGATTTTCATTATAGACTCTTACCCTTAATCCATGCAATAAAATTACTAATATCAATATGGGGTGTTTTTAGTCATCAAAACAAAATACAAAGTTCTTATGATCAAACATGCAATGCACATGATTCACTCAATTCCACGACTTCTCAAGAAAAAAAACTTGCAAAAGAAAAAATAACATATATTAGACATGAATACAGACTCATGTATATAATACAAAATTCAATATTCCATTTTAATCACTTACATAGAGTGCGAGGACTACTTATCTATTACGGGTTTTAGCTAGCCAACTAACTGTGGGTGAATTCCTTTCCACCCAGACACAGGATCAGATGCTTCCTCTTTATGCATTCTCACTACCGTCATGCCAACCCATGATACCACCATGGAAAAATATTTTCTCCTGACTCTTCTAGATGAGGAGTTCTTTCCTTCTCCATGCATGATCTCATGCATTCTCTACTCTAAGAATATTACAATTATTCCTACTGGTGGTTCTCCTCCTTCTCTCTGCATGCTCTCTGATTCCATTCCCCTAATACAAAATCTCTCACTTATCACACACCTGTGCGCTTCCCCTCTTCCCTTCCTTCCATAAGAAGAAACAACTCGTGGGTCAATCCAAAGGAACTGTAATAAGCTCATGTTGTACTATGGGATGACCGTTTTATATTGTCCTAGCTAGTCTTCCATGCTTCTATTCATTGAGGGTGGTTGGTTTTCCAACTACCAATCCTCGCTCGTTAACTAATTTGTTTTGGAATCAGGGGAAAATCGAAATAACTTATTATTTCCAAAATAAATAACTCAACAAAGAGGTTCAATTTCTCTTAGCATAGGGAACCCCCTTTTTATGCTCCCTCACTCTTTCCTCTAGTGGTATCATGAATAGTACTTTAAGGATTCACCCTTCAATCAACTATTTTGCTTCTATATCTGATCTGAAATCGGATCCAGAAGCCTGACAGGGCTTGAAAAATGCTCAAAAATGAAAGTGCTAAGAATCTGACGAAACCAATGCCATTGCATCTGTCTTGTCTTCCCGATTCCGGCAGTATATTTACTTTGTCAAACGGGCTCCGTATGCGAAATTTATCGCGTTCTGATCGGAAGCCCAAAACAGGTAAAAAGTCAAAGGTCAACTGGTCAAAAAGTCAACGTTGATGACATCAGCATGCTGACTATGCAGGAGATGATGTGGCACTCTCTAGCTGATCGTGATTGGGGTAGGTTCGCTGACAGGGCAGACATGTGGCAGGCAACTAGACCAGTCAATAAATGACAAGTGGCATTAATCCGACAAATGGGGAGATGCCACATGGCCCAGTCATGGGCAGCCACGTGGCACCCAGTCATCAGTTGAGGTGGCATGTTAAAAAAATTATTTTGGGGTCAATGGGATTTGAACCCATGACCACCACCAAGCCCAACACCTTAAGAAATGGTCTTTGCCAATACACCAAATTATTTCTTATGTTGTAAAATCCACATTATAAAATATATTGCAAAGTATTGTATGGAGAGGGGCCAGCGCTTAGCCCTTAGGGCTAGCGCTTGGTCATATGAACCCATATGACCCTGTCAAGGGGGTGTGCGCTGGGAAAAAGGGGGCTAGCTCCCTATTATAACTATATTATAGTTTAAAAGTGGGTTTTATAACTACTTTTGGTTTTTAATTGTAATTAAGTCGTTTTTAATGTATTTTTGGGAGTTATTCGGTAGTTTTGGAGCCTAACTTCTTGGAGGAAGTTGGAGATGAGAAAATACCTTACCAGCTATATAAACAAGGCCTGTTTGAGGCCAGGGGACAACATTGAGGGCATTCAAAGCAGAATTATGCTGAGGAGAAGCCAAGCCAAAGCCATTTTGAGGCAGAGAAGCTTTTGAGGAGGAGACACTGTCGGACCATTTCTGGGAGCTCCAGACGTCCGTTTTGCGTGCCATTTTCTTTGCATATTTCTAGAGATCTGAAAGAACATGACTAGATTAGTCTTGTAGCCATTTGGCATTGTAGCGATGTACTTTTGAGCTTTTGAACAAAAATAAAGAAGCCTCCCCCACAGAGAAAAAGGCTCGGAGACATAGGCAAAGTGTGCCGAACTCCGTTATCAATCTGCGTGTTATGGTTTGCTATTTATTCTATCATTTCAGATCTGCAAATGTATATATGGCTGTCATAATTCCTCTTCTTTCCTCATTCTTTCACTAAGTTTCTCAAATGGTTAATTAATGCATGCAAAATTAAAACTCAACCATAAGTCATTTAAAGATCCTACGGATCAATATCACACCATAATGCATTTACATCATTTACAAAACATATCATGGAAATGTTATCTCCATGCTAAGATAATCATTACTAATCGTAATTAATTACAATTAATTTAGGGGGTTAAAAATGGGGTGTTACACTAAGTTATATTATAAATTTGTTGGGATTGATCTGCTTATTTGGGTGTTGTATGTAGATGACTTGTTTCTTATAGGTGAAAAGAAGATCATTGTCGGGTTCAAAGAAAATATGAAAACTGATTTTGAGATGAAGAACATTGGCATGATGCATTACTTCTTGGGTTTGGGGTTTGGAAGAACCTAGGGGAGATTTTCCTTGGGCAATGTAAGTATGCAGTAGAGATCCTAAAGAGGTATCATATGGATGAATGAAAACCTATGAAAATTCCCATGATCACTAATATAAAGAAGGTGATAGCTTCAGATTCAAAGATGGTTTACCCTATGTTATATATGTAGTTGATTGGTTATTTGATACATTTTGTGAAAATTAGATAAAATATATGTTTTGTAGTGAATTCTTTGAGTCAGATCATGGTGGAGTCGAGGAAAGACAATTGGGTAGCAACAAAAAATGTGCTTAACTACTTGAGGGACACAATAGAGCATGGTTTGAGATATCTTGGATATGGTGAAGTGAAGTTGCAAGGGAATACATACTCAGATTGTGTAGGAAATGCAATGGACATGAAGAGTACCTTAGGGTGTTGTTCTAAATTGGGTTCAATTGTGATATATTGGTTCAAAATGAAGCATGTTTTCATGTCACTTAACTTAGTAGAGGCAAAATAATGCAATCAATACTACTTGTTTTTAGACCATCTTGATTCACAAGTTACTTTCAAGATTGTTTGATTAGGAGTTAGATCAAAAGGTATTTTACTGTGATAATCATAGTTGCATCAAAATATCTAAGAATTAAGTATTTCATGATAGGTTCAAGAACATAGAGATAATATATCACTTCATACAAGACAACATTTTGAATAGAGTAGTGAATCTCTAATGTATTCCCATAGAGTCAGTAGGTATATAATATTATTACCAAGCCCTTAGTAAAACAAAAGTTTGAATAAATTAGAGACAAAAATTGGATTGGTGTAGAATTCCTTCCTTTCTAAGAGGGAGTTGTAAATTCCCCTAGCCCAATAGAGGGACAATACGATGCAAAATACTCATAAATTAAAACTTGCTACTAATAAATTCATTTCTTGTAGCTTACAACTATGAATTTAAAACAAATTTGACTACTGCCTAATACCATTCACCTGATACATATAAAACATGATAAAATCAACATAAATCCATTCTAATTCATCACAAGAACATATAAATTATTTCCAACTACAAAGAGTTCATGCACAACAATTAAAATCATGAATTAACACAACAACAAGATAAAAAACTTATCTTTCAAAATAGTTTTGCAACCAACGTTTTTTCGAAGAATGTTCCACCCAACCATAGAATAATTGTTCCATGTATAAACATCCAATCACCCTTGATCTTAGGCTATTAATATACATAAGAGGGTGGTATCTCTCTATACACTCACAACTCATAAGACTCACAACCCACTAGTATTCTCCTATAACTATCTTGATTTTCTAACATCTCTCTCACTCTTGACCTGGACAACCCAAGAAATGTACCCCTTCATTGATCTTAGTCCCTAGGGTGTTCTATTCATTTATCAAGGTCTCTCTGGAATAAGTAGCTAGGAATATCTCAACTGGTAACTAAAGGGAAGTCATTGTTAGGAAAAACTACCAACATACAATATCAAACACTTGTTGTTTTAGTGCGACTCACTCAGGAGTTCACTCTTCAGGCATGACATCCTGGCTCTTCAATATTGAGCTATGAAATGATCCAAATACACTATAGCATGCTCTAGAATTTTCCCACCATGGATGCACCAACTCCAAGATCTCTTCCTTTCTCTCTATTTGTTGTTCATGCACAAAAAATTGATTGTCTCTCACTGTTGTCCCAACCCATATGAATTTCCTCTCCTTTGGATTACTTTATTGACTCACACACTTCACCTAGTTGATTGTACTCATCCCCCATGTGCCCAATAATTATGGGATAAAACTACTCACCCACCCTCTTACATGTATTCAATGATTGTCTTTGGTAACAGTCAATCATAAATTAGAAGGTTCATATATACCAATAGAAAATTTAAGAAAATGGGTTGAATTAATATACATCAGTAATTCCCCTTGTACCCCTCTTAGGAATTCTTGTATACCCTCCCCTCTCTTTAGGATTAATTTATCCCCCATCTCTTATACATATCCCCTTATCAACCGACATCGAATTTTATTATTAACATAGAATACAATTTTCATATTACATTGATCAATCATAACCACACATTATATCTACTTTAAACATTAATTAAAATGGGGACTATAGTGGGGATGTTACATTCCCCCTCCCCTACAGTTGTGTGTTTTTCTTGGTGCAGACTATGTCGATATACATATATGAAAATTTACATCACAATACTTGGAAATAAAATTCTACACTTTCACAAATCTAGCATCACTTCTAACCATAATTTGTTGTTCCTCTCAACTCACTGACACAAGGAATGCACCATTCATTTATCAGGGTTAAACCAAGTGATGTACCATATGTTTATAAATATTAACCCAAGGAATGAGCCATTCTTTTATTAGGGTCCCCAACACAATTGGCTAGGACTCTTAGATGTGGTTCTGGAACTCTAACTACTCAAAATGGACTTTTGTATTCTACTTTCTTCAAAATTGTCAAAATATTGTGGGTATTCTTCCCACATGTTTTCTTCATTCTCCCATGTAGCAGCTTCACAAACGTAGTAGGTCCAGTGAACCTTTACCAGCCCCATGTCCTTGTTATTGAGAACTTTGACTTTGCAGTCCAGGATGCATACTAGTTCCACCCAGTAATCCCCTTAATGCTCCACCTGGATCACATTCCAATACATTATCTAGTTAGGGCCATGAACATATTTGTTTAATAATGACACATGAAATAAATTAAGAACTATCATCGATGTAGGAAATGCTAGCATGTATACAACTGACCCTATCCTTTCTAAGATTTCAAAATGTCCACAATATCTTGCTGCCAAATTCGGGAAACTTCCTAATCTTAGCAAACTTCTTTTCGATTTCACTTTTAATAACACATGTTCTCCCACTTTGAAATATCTAAATACTCTATTTTTATATGCATAACTTTTCTTCCTATCTTGGGAAACCTTTAAATTCTACTTAATCTTTTCCATCTACTCTTCCATTTCCTTTAACAAATATGTCCCAACAATTGCTATGTCTATCATATTATCCCAACTTACTAGTGTGTTACACTTTCTACCATACAATGCTTCAAATCGACTCATTTTCAATGAAGTTTGATACCCATTATTGTAGGAAAATTCAACTAAGTGTATATAATCTTCACTCTTTGATGGCCAGTCCAGCACATACATTCTGAGCATGTCCTCAATTATCATGTTAGTCCTCTATGTTTTCCGATCTAACTCTGGACGATACACTATACTAATATTTAAATTTTTCCCAAATCCCTTGAACAAAGCCTTCTAAAAATTGTATGTGAACTTTGTATCTCTATCAGAAACTATTTCCTTAGGCACCCCATGTATTCTTGTGTGTAGTCTTCATTGGAATAAAATGCATTGCCTTAGTTAATTTATCCAACACCACCATGATGGAATCATATTCCTTCAATATTATTGGAAGCTTAATAATAAAATCAATTGTGACAACTTCTCACTTCCATTATGGAATGGAAAATGGTTGTAGCATCCTTGTTGGATGCCTATGTTTTGTCTTCACTTTATGGCATTCTAGACATTTGGCTATGTAATTAGCCACTTCTTTTTTCATTCCTAACCAAAATTATTAGATTCTCACAGTTGCAATTGTCTTCTAGTATCTTGAATGCCCAACATATGGCACATTATTCATTTCATTCAACACTGCATTTTTCATCTCATTGGAATTCAACACATATACTTTGCCTTTGTACATGAGAATTCCATTCTCTTTCAACTCGCAATAATTAAGTTTCTGCTGAAAATTAACTTGTTGTAATGTCTCTTTTATTTTTAGATATCGCTGATCTGAATTTGCTACTGCAATAATTTTATCTTTTAAATCTATCTTGTACATGTTGATGGATGAAATATGCACTTCATGAGCTCTTCTACTGAGTGCATCAACCACCTAATTTTCCTTTCCTTTTATATTCTTAATTTCAAAGTTATATTTGATAAGGAATTCGAGCCATCTTGTTTGTCTAGCATTTAGTATTGGATGTCCAAACAAATGTTTTAGACCACAATAGTTTGTTATTAGTTCAAATTTATTCCCCATGAGGTAATGTCTCCACATTTTTAATGAATGTAAAGTTTCTTCTAATTCCAAGTCATGGGTATCATAATTCCTCTCATGCTCCTTTAATTTTCTGGACTCATAGCATACCACATGATATTTTTTACTAAGGAATCCACCGAGTCATTCCTTGCATGAACTAGTGCACACAACAAAATATTCATTCATATCTGAAATCTTCAACATTGGTGCACTTGCCAATATTTCCTTCAACTATTGAAAACTCTCTTCACACTTGGAAGTCCATCCAAATTTCACTCCCTTCTTTTGCAAAGAAGTGATTGATCTTGCAATCTTTAAAGATCCTTTTATGAATCTTTGGTAATAACTAGAAATACCCATGAATGATCTGACCTCTATCACATTTATTGGATTTGGCCGACCTATAATGACCTCTACCTTCTCAGGATCAACTATTATCCCTTCTGCTAAAATTATATGCCCCAAGTAGTGAATCTTCTTTTGGTAAAATATGCACTTACTTATCTTAGCATATAATTTATGATCTCTTAAAAATTACAACATCATTTTAAAATTCTAGTCATGGTCCTCTTTTGACTTAGAGTAGGTGAGTATATCATCTAGGAACAAAATTACAAATGTGTCTAGGTATTCCCTAAACACTCCATTCATTTAGCAAATAAAAACTTCTAGGGAATTTGATAGTACAAATGGCACTATTGTGAATTCATAATTCCTCTATCTTATCCTAAATGATGTATTGTTGATGTCTTCTTATTTTATCTTCACTTGATGATAGCTTGATTGAAGTCAATCTTGGAAGATATTCTTTCACATTTCCATTGACCAAGCAAATAATCAATTCATGGAAAAGGGTATTTTTTTCTTTATAGTGACCTTATTCGGTTGTCTAAAATCAATACAGAACCTTAAGGTTCCATCTTTCTTCACAAAAACAACTGGGGATCCTCAAGGTGACACACTTTGGAATATATACCCCTTCTTTAAAATCGCCTCAATTTTCATATGCAACTCTTTCAATTCTTGTGTTCCCATTCTTTAAGGTTTCTTGGACACTAGGGAAACTCCTCTAACCAAATAAATAAAGAAATCAATGTTTCTCTTCGGTGGAAATCCATAGATTTCTCTAAAAACATCTTCAAAATCCCTCAAGGTTGGATGGTCTTCAACACCTTCCACTTTACCTTTGATTACCTCTTCCATATGGGATGAAAACATTTGACATACTTTCTTGAAACTCTTCTTCAATTACATGGTTTAAATATATCTAATAGCTACAACTCTTCGAATTCCTTGAATTTTTCCTTGCTTCCCTTCTTCAAGAAAGACATGTGATTAGTATTTCAACAGTCTAGGACAACATGGTGTTTTTCCAACCAATCCATGCCACTTAGAAAATTATATGAACCCAATGGTATGATGTTTACATCTACCTTTGTGTTCAGTCCAGTGATGTCTATCAGACAATATTTAACCAACTCATTGATCTTTCTCTTAGATCTCATGGCTAACTGAACTAACGAAGATTTCTTATGCTTAATCCTTTGCAAGTGAAATATTTCAACAATGTTATCATTTATGTAACTATGGTTAGATATGGAATCAATTAAAATTGTTATGGGATGGTTATCATTCTTACCTTCTACTTCAATCATGAGGGATTGATATTCTTCTTTCTTGTTGTCCAAGGATGCATAAATCCTTGGCATGTTCCTCCCATGTCTTCCACTTTTTTATCCTCCTAAATGTTGTGGACAATCATTCTTTCTCCTTTGTGATTTAAGTCCCTATATAAATGATTTCCCTCACATCCCCAACATTGTACAGGATGTTACCTTGTCCTTTTCCCAAATGAATCTTCATTCTTATGCTCATTTTGGGCTGATTGACGTTGTTGATTTGCTTGGGTGTTGTTATTGAAAAGGGGTGGCTTAAAACCCTTCTGCATTTGATCCTTTTTACCCTTCATCTTGTCATTCCAAGCCTTTTGGAAAACAATCCTTCCTCTGCTTTGCTCATAAAGATGCCTTGTTTTCCTGATGAATTCCTCCAAATTTTTGGGGTTATCATATTGAATTGTGTCAATGTAGAAGGAGGGTAACCCACTTATAAACCTCTGTATTTTTACCTTCTCATATTTTATCAAGTCAACATACTTCAACAATTCAAATAACCTCTTCTCATATTCATCCATTGTCATGGTTCCCAACTTGAGCTCAAATAACTCTTTCATATTTATATCATAATAATTCTCGGAAAAATATTTCTCTTGGAAATATCCTTTGAACTACCTCCATGAAATCCTCTTGTCATCAAGGTTCTTATATTTCTTAAGTTGATCCCACCACATACTTCCATCTCCTTGCAAGTGGTAGGTGGAAATTCTATCTTCTACCCGAGAGGGGTAATCATGCGGCTGGAAGTATTTCTTTGTTTCCAATAGTCAAGACCCATCCTCTTCTCCTTTCTTGTGCTCACCATTAAAATTTGGTGGATTAATATTCATGAGTTCACCTTGCAAGATGTCTTCCTCAGGCCTTCTCCTTTACCTAGCACGATCCAGATTATTTTCAGCACAAAATGAGAGCGGAGATATAATAAAGCAATGTACAGAGATATAATAAAGCAATGTACAAAATGAGAGCGGAGATTTAATACAAAGTGAAAGACTCGCTAGAATGGTGGTAGCTTATCTCTGACAAAAGATGTGTTTGCTACTCATATTCGCAAGAAGATCCTTTTACAATGAGGATCCAAAGGCCTTTTATCATAAAGAAAATAAAAAACCCTAACCCTGGAAGATGAAAATCCAACATTTTTTTGGACCCCATTTTGGGTAGTTTGGTGTATCAACTTCATGGGGGTGTAACTTTGGCATACGATCGTTGTTTGTGGCGCACGATAGCTCGTTGGAAAGGTATCATCGAGGATAGTCATTTTGGGGGATCATTGAGAAGATTGATCCCAAAACACCTTCATTTAGGCCCTCAAAATGGCCCCAGAAGTTAAAAACTGTTAAAAATAGTCAATTACCAAAATTGCTAGAAAATTGTTTTGAGCTAGTTGGAAAAGGTGGGTGGTGACCGATATCCACCTAGATAAATCCTCCCTCCTTAGGAAGAAATGGTATCCACTGCGTTACAATAGTACCTTTTGTTTGAGATGGGAGTTCTTAAACAAATATAAGCGATCTTTGTACCATAGTGAATCATTTTTCCATCTAAATGTATCTGATGCACTGGAATCCTGCTGCAACTTTTGAATGAGAGTCCACACTTTTTCATCATTCTTCCATTCATCACTTGATTCTATTATCCAATTGGGTTGGATGATGGAGATAACATAGAGAAAGGCCTCAAAATATTCATCATTTCTTGAGAGTGCATCTGCCACAACATTTTACTTCCCCTTTTTATAGATGATTTCAAAATCATAACCCAATATCTTGGTTATGCATTTTTGTCGTTCTTCTAAATATAGTCTTTGTTCCAAGAAGTATTTAAGACTATCATGATCTATTTTTACCTTGAAGTGCCTACCTATTAGGTACAGATTCCATTTCTTCAATGTATGTAGTATTTCCATCATTTCCTTCTCATAAATGGGTTTGTGTAATGATGTCAAGGAGGTCCCTTCTAACACCCCACAGGGTCTCCTCACATGACCTCCCCGCTCACAGGATCGTTCTCAAAATCCTCTTCCGGAGCTGAAGAGGCTCCCTGATATTCCCATGGGAATCCCTGTTTGAAAAAACCCATACCCACAGGTTCCTTACCTCCTTTCACGACCTTCTGCACCTGGCCGTGGCCTTTTTCCCACAGGAAAAAATAGGCTATCGGGCTTCGGGGTTTCTCTATCCCTGTTGTCGAGAACTCCTATCCTCTCTATTCCCTGATTCGCGATCAGATCCTTCCCTAGCCTTGACCCCTCTGGCTATACCCTTTGGTCCATGCGACCATTCTCCTATATGACCTCAGCCAAACCTTTATCAGGGTTTCAGGGTTTACGCTGTCTCAAAATGCACGAACTTCTTGTGCACAGGATCTCCGATTTCCCGATTTACGATAACGCATTCCTATTGAGCTTTTCCTGGTG
>JASDQU010011976.1:186445-210869 GCA_032191745.1 Picea mariana
GTATGCCCCAATTAAGGGGTAATGAGCCAATATTAGGGCTTAACATTAGTCAATTATGCAATTGTTTTGTTCAAAATGTGTGCACCTTGATCACTAAGTAATATGTGCAAACATCCAAACCTTGTGACTAAATTATCGAACAGAAACCACGTAGTAGTCTCCACAGTAAAATCTATAACTGGTGTTCCTTATTCCCACCTTGTCAAATACTTTGTTGCAGTGATGATGTACCTTGCACCTTATCTTATTGCTTGTGGATTGATTGGTCCTACAAAGTATGTGGCCCACTTATCAAATGATTGCAACGTAACTTTTGGATTCAAATGCATTTCATCTCTCCTAGAAAATTTCCCACTCTTTGGCATACATCGCATTACTGACAATACTCCTTTGCATCTTTGTGAACTGTAGGCCACCAAAGCCCTACGCACAAAATATTTTGTGTAGTTTCTCTCCCTGCATGATGTCCTCCCACAATTCCATCATGCGCCTCTTCAAGTATCATCGACCTTTCATGTTCCATTACAAAATGTCTTAGTATTCCATCTGCACCCAACTTGTATAGATTCCCTACAATCAATTGATAATCCATTTCTTTCACTTTTAGTTGCTTCTTCTACGCTACTGTCATCTCGAAGGGAGCCATACCTGTACTTAGAAACTTCACAATGTATGAGAAGTAATCATCCACCATCTTTACTGCAGATAACTATGCATCTGATAAGTTATCATCTAAATTACCTACATCTTCACCTGTCAATATGCGTGATATATGATCTGGTCTTTCATTCAGCTTCCCTAGTTTTACTACAACTTCAAAGTCACATTCCCAAAATAATAATAGTTATCTGCATATTCTCCCTCCCAACACAGGATTGTTGACTAAGTAGTTTAATGCATAATGGTATATATACATCTTGATGTGAGACCCCAATAAATAATTCTTGAACTTTTTTAGTACATAGACCATTGCCAATCCTTCTCATTATGTAGTTGTATAATTCTTTTCTGCTATAGACTACTTCCTACTTGAAAAAGTGATTGGATGATCTATGTACCATTCCCCTAGTTGTGACAACATTGCGACCAATGCTATGGACGATGCATCTACATGTACATGGAACTCTTTTTTCCACTACGGAAATATAAAAAATGACGTGGTTACCAGTTTCTGTTTCAAAGCATCCAACCCCTTATGACAATCCTCATTCCATTGAAACTTGGATTCCTTCTTCAATAAATTTTCCATGGGTGATGTGATCTGTGCATATCCTTTGATAATAACCTGTATGAACCAACGTTTCCCTCAATTTTTTGATTGATGTAGGGGGTTCTAACTCCATAATTACTACGATCTTGGCTGGATCTACTATAGTCTCTATTTGCATATTACATGTCCCAAGAGAATTCCAAAAGATGAGCAAAATATACACTTATTTAAGTTCAACAAATTATGATACTGTCTGCACTGATATACCATGAGTTGAATAAATTCTATATGATCCTTCAATAGACTAAACACCATCCAATCATCCAAGTATACTTCTCGGAATTTATGGATGAACTCTTTGAATGCTGCAACCACTACCCTAGAAAACATTGCAGGGGAATTATTCAATACAAATGGCATAATAGTATATTGATAAATCCCCCACTCTGTCGCAAACATGGTCTTGTTTCGATCCTCTTGCTCGATTATTATCTGATGGTATCTAGAGAATCCATCTATAAAAGAGTAAGTTTCTTGGCCTCCTACGTTCTCCAGTACCTCATACATGAATAGTGTTGGTAATGAGTCATGTGAGCATGCATCATTCAGCTTCCTCAAATCCACGTAGATCCTAATTCCTCCTGTATTCTTGTCTTGCACCACCAGTGGGATAATCCACTCAGATTCTTCTACTGGTTTGATGATTCCCACATCCAACATCTTGTCTATTTATGCCTTGACCTTCTCCTTATACCCTAGGTTTAACCTGTAAGACCTCTTTCGTACTAGATTAGCTCTTGGTTTCAGTGGGATATTCATCTCACCTAAGTCTCCTTCTATCCCCTTCATGTTTGAAAATTTTGTTGGGAATAGGTCTCGATATTCTCGCATTAAATATACAATCTTCTCAACTATCTCATCTTTCCAATAATCTCCTATCTGTGCAAACTTGGGAATATCTATCTTCCTAATGTTTACCTTCCACGTCTTTATAGGTTGTGTATATGTGGTGGATTCAAGATCTGGCCCTTCTACTGCTCATTCTCCTTCTGTCTTAGGTACTTGTACATTCCTGGGATGCTCTTCCTCATACTCATCCTTAGCTACATTATAGCACTCCAATAGCTCATGGACAGTCATATTGGCTATGTGTGCACTACATATTGGTACTAGTACTACCTCCATCGTCTCGTATTTGGAAAAGATCTTCGTTCGAATAACCTATAGTTCTACATCTATTGATGGAGATTCATGTTCAAGTTTGAACACGATTTTGAACCTTTGGACTAGTTCTTCCCATCTTGTTGTCTCCTTGTGTATTTCCAATTCTAAATACTAGTTCTTTGGGATTGTGTCCAATGTGTGTATAAATATGTGTGTCCAGTCTGTTTCCGGTATTGAACTCCATAAAGACCTACATTTCTCCACATGACCTGTTGGGTCACTCTCTCTTGTATACTTCTGTGCAATTTTTTCCTCAGAGCCAAACTGTATCTGCATTAGTCTACTGCATTGTGACTAGTATTTCATTCCCTTTCTATGTGCAGCCCACCATTTAGCTGGAGTTTCCTTCAAGATAAAATCAAGTGCCAACAACCTTTTGTTTTAGGGTAGCTGCAACTCCAATTCTTTTAAAAAAACACTTATCTTAGTTAGTCTATTGTACCTGGATGGATCACATAGATCCATTACAATCTAGCACAAGGATCGGTTTATGCATGCACATCATGTAGTTGAAAATTCATGCATCCTCTGCTACCAATGCTCTAGACCTACTTCTGAATTTGATGCGCATGAACTAATACATATCCAACTTAGCACACCATCTGTTGTTCGGTTGACATAATCCCACATCTGCGTAGTCAAGTTGTATAAGTTTTCAACGTCATTCCCTCTTGTTGTCTCTATGTATCTCTTTCCTTCTGAAAGGTCCAAGAGTGTAGTAACTTTCAAATATCCAACCTCAAATATCATCTATCTCCTCTTCAAGTTAATGATTGCCTTGTTATCTAAATCCAATTATAGTCCCATCAATGCTCGATATGGTTGATTTTCATCCACAATATCGATAACTTCAAAGTCTACCATGCTACACACCCCATCTATGTTCATAGGTACTCTTTTCAATCGCCCAATTGAGACTATTTTGTGCTTATTCGTGAGCCTTAACTAAACAGGAGACCATACCATCTTGGGTTTTCCCATCATCTCCCATGTCTTCTTAGGTAACGCATTCACATCATACCCTAAGTCCAAGATAACATAATCGACATCATACTCTCCAATCGGTGCATTGAACCTAAATTCTTCATTGGCTCTCTTCCTGCACAATACCTGATTTACCATTCCTTGTGCGACATGAGTTTCCCTTCCTTTTGTATAGTGATCAATCATGTCATATAGTGTACTCAATGTAGTTTCATCCTTCATTGGCTCTATACAACTTCTCAGGATTTTTTTATTGTACTTACCTTCCCAATTGGTTTCTCTGGCACAACACGATATTCTATACGAGGCACATATGATGTTGATTCTCCCCACTGTTGTTTGAGTAATTGTTTTCTTCCTTTTTGATATGTCTCCTTTTATTTTTGTGGATCAAATGATGATACCGGCCCTTCTTACTTTCTTACCCACTAATTAGTATGCTTTCCTTCATTTTTCATATAAGCCCCTATTCTATCTCCTCCACGTGTAACAACTTCTACTCTTGGTTCTTCATTATGTCTTTCAAATGATATCTTTTTCACATTATGATTTAGAATCCAGATTCTAGTTTGGGTTTCCTATAGCCCATCACTTCACAACTAGCTGGGGACATTTTTATGTCAATTGATCCAGTGTTATGCAATATGTGCATGTCATACACTGATTCTGGTAGTCACAGGCCAAGTGTCTAGGTTGATTACAGTTACAACATATAATCGATCCTCGTCCTCCTGTACCAAAATTTCCTCTACCTTGGCCTCTACCAAATTTTCCTCTCTTCCTTTGATTAAAACCTCTCTTATTGTTATACTGCAGACCACCATTTTCTTCTGCAAAATTATCTTCTCAAATCATGTACATATCTTATGTGCACTCCCTCATTAATTCAAACATGTGAAAATCCTTCTCTTCATGTCCTACAGACTTGCAAAAATTGCAAAACAAGTTCTTTGATGTACTCTGATATTTCTGTAGCAACAGACACTTAGTGGGATGATGGCCTCATTTCTTACATATCTCACAGTATCCCCCTTGGTAATGGATTCGACGATCGAGCTGCCAAATACTATGTGAATGATGGGAATTTGTCCTTATGATGGCCTTTAGTCCTGCACTTGGTACACCAACTTGTTCTGATTTCTCCTTCCCTTTTGTAATCTCGGCCATCTAAATTGTCAACACATCCAACTATGCCTGAACTTATGCCATTCCTCCACTATCTCGTACCTAAGATGACTCTAATTTCATTGCAATTTCTAGGGCCTCGGGACGTGACATAACCTTCTGTTGAATTAATGGCCTACAAATGTGTGGTATGAGTCCTGCAATAAACCACTCTTAATGTTTTTGATCTAGGATCTGGAAAGTCAATCTCCCCATCACATCCTTAAATATCTGATTGAAATACCATACCAAATTTTTTTGTAACATGTTTGATCTCCTTCAGTTCTATGATGTACTACAAGTTTGACTTTGGCTTTTTGAACTCCTTTAGTAGCACTTGGTTTATTTTTTCCAAAGTTCTAGCCCATCTTGTAGGCATGATACTCTGTAACTTCATATAAAATACTAGCACACGACCTTTAAATGTTGTAACTAAGTGCGCAATATTCAAAAATTCATCATGTACATTCTTAGCGAACCAAATTGTTTCGTAGACAAACATATGTTGTTCTGGATCCTCTAATCCCACTCCATGGAAATTAGAAACTCTAAGAGTATTATCTACCCCTGCCATGTTGCTTTGTGTATTCCGTCCTCTTGGTGATGCTGGTTGACTTTGATTCTGACTTTGCATGCTACTTCCATTGCTCTGACTGCTACTACTCTATCGTCCTTGGCTAACTATGATGTATTTTCACAAATATTCAACTGTTATCCATAATTGTGATGGCACACACAAGGTCATAGATTCGACATAGGATCTTATCTGATTAGGACTTACTAGTTCTTCGAGTATTGGAATTGCTTGGATATCCTCTTCTTTTCCTCCTATATATATTATCTCCACGATGTGGACTAGTGCACAAGGATCTCTCCCCCAGTATTTTTCCTCTTGTACCTCCTTCCTCTACGCAACTCTCCAAAATTTTATCGTTCCTCTAATACATTGTCTTCTTTCATACTCAGTCTCTCCCTTCCTTTTCCATCACTTTCTCCATTCTCTCAGATGATCCTCTTGTCATCCTCTGTCTCCCCTATGTGCGTGAACCCCTTCAACCATCAGATTCCATGATCATCACTTGTTTTTCACACAATAGCATCTTTATCCACATGACTAATTATTTCAATAACCTCCTGCACAAAACTTTGAAAAAGTCCCTTTCTGCAACATTGTATGATTGAATGCAATCTACTGCAAACTCTGTAATATATCCTCCTAATATGCTATCCAAAAAAAATTCAAATGATCGATTAGTTAGGTTACTTACATCATTCAACTGTATTATCAATTTAGGAGTCCAATTCATCAGTGCGGTTTCCTTGAACCTTCTAGTTTTCTCTACTAACCTTTCTAGCCACTTTGTCAAAATATTTAGGAATTCACCAAAGAAGATTTCATGTAGATCTGTGTACGCATACCTCTGCAACCATTTCTTTTCACTCATCTAAGGATTCTTGTTCTCTTGTCATGAAAACTCTCATTCCTTTATTTCCAGCTATTATGTGATCTCCTTCTTAGTCGAACTCCAAAACATTCCCTTAATCACAAATTCTCAGTCCCATCGACATAACCATTTGTTGGCGCTTCATTTTTCATGTGTTGTAAGACCCAAGGTTCAATTTATGTATGACCGAAAAACCCACCAGACACCAACCCTTTCAGCATCACCTTCTTGCGCAAATGAAGTCTCACCTGAGGTATCAATTGTGACCGTGAGAACTAAGATTCTGCAGTAGTAAGGGAATGGGAGGAAAACATTCGGTTCATTATTCCTTATTATATGTATGTTTGTGGCTTGTTTCTATTAAATATTACTTACTTAAGATTAAGATTTCTATACTCAACATAATTCTGATTATTACATAGATTCACTATGGTTATAGTCATGAACATTTCACCATAATTAATCCATAAGACAAGTCTATTCTACAAGGAATATGAACATAATTCATAAGCACACATAGAAAATCAGATAACACAACATTCAGTATCATTTTTGAAACCTCCCTTTATTTATTCTTTTTACCAACAGACTGTTACATTCCTGACTCTGGAATTCAACATACACCACAACATAACATCACATAACTTTCATGGAACTGAAACCCAACCATAGTAGAGAGAGAACCCATAATCTCCCATCCCGTTACATATTTATATAGAAATATAGGGATAAAAACCCTAGTCTGTTCATCCCAAAAATACCCCATTACAATGCATGGCTAGCTTAGTTAACTGGTTGTTTGACGACTTTCTTCTACTTTTCAACCTTCATGCTGCTTTTCTATTGTTCTTCAATTTATGGAAAGTCAGGCTGTCATCCTCCTATTATGATTTATTCTCTCACTCTCTTTCTTGATTCTCTAATGGATTCATTCTTCTGTCTGTGCATTGTCTTCCTCCTGTGTACTTTCCTCCATCTGCACACTATCCTCCTGGATGTGTCTTAGTTGTGCATATACTTTCCTCCATCTACGCACTTTCCCTATACTTGGGATTTTCTCCCAAAATTGTATCGAAACTTCATGTTCAACAGAGGGGTATTTTGAGAGAATAACATAAGAGGGTGGATTATGTTTCATCCATACAAGCCACAATATCAAAGGAAACTCCATAGAGAGTTCCTCTTTCTTTGTACTTGCATTTGAAGAAAAGAGAGAGAAAAGTAGCCTCACCTTCTAGCTGGGTTTTCTCCCATATTGGGTTTCCCAGGTTATATCTTGTGTTTATTAGTGGATGGTGTGTGAGAATTTATTTATGTTCTCTATTTTTCTCATTTCATCTATTTCATACATTTTAAGAATACAAATAGTAACTAAAGAATCCAAGATCTAAAGGAAATTAACCTTCATAGTAAATATTTCAGTATTTTATTAGATCTGTTGTGATGAACTATCTAGTGGAATATCCACGACCGTTTACATATCATATTAGTATAAGAGAAGTTTTTTTTGGAAATTTACAAGGATATAGGAATCAATTTAAGAAGAAAGTCACAAACCCTAGCCATGTCAGATGAGTTTGTTCATAAAAAACCTCAAGATCCAGCAAAGGAGAGATTTGTGAGGCTAGAAGAGAAATTCATTGACATATATCACGATATGTCCCCCTTCATGAGGGATCTAACAAGTAAGATCAGACCATTTGGAGAAGTTGGATGCTCTAACTGATAGATTTGATCATATGGGAAACCAGGGGATAAAAAAGACCCAGAAAAGGAGTCATGGAAAGAACCCGAGAAAAAGAAGTTGAGTTCTAGTATCGTAAACCCTTAATAATCTTTATTCAAGAGGGAATAAAAATTGGACATAAATCCATACCAAGGTGATATCGATGCATTAAAACTGAATTATTGGTTGTAGCAACTAGAAGTTTATTTCAGTGTTCACCATATAGATGAACAACAAAATATATCATTTTCCAGGATGAAGTTAGAGGGCCAAGATTTAAATTGGTGGGAAATCTGTACATAAACACTTATTTTGGAGGATGATCTGCTAGTATCTAGGTGGTTGGAATTCAAAACCCTCATAAAGTCCCAATTATACCCTATTGGGTATGTAGAGGACCAATGGATCTAATGGAACTACTTCAGGAAGAAGTAAGGGAAGAGTGTATAGGAGTACACCACCATGTTCAAAATGATGGTCATCATGCTAGGTTTCTCTTCCAAGATCCCATATTTTCTCCTCAAGTATCTAGGGGGTATACAAGGCCATGGATTCAAGAAATTAGTTGAAATAAACTCTGATGTGGATGAGAATATTGTTTCGCATTAATGAATAAGGAGGTGAATCTAAGTATCCTTGATCATTAGGAAGAGAAGGAGATTACCAAACTCTTACACATCAAGATATGGGTCAAGAAGACCAAGATAGATGCTTTTCTCAACTCCAGTTCACATACTATTCTCATAGCAGTGGATTTGGTCAACAATCTTGGATTGGAGGTTCAAAATCATCCTATCCCATATCCATTAGGATGGGTGAACAAGGATGTGGATATCAAGGCAACAAAACAGTGTAAGATTAAATTTGATGTAAGTGTTTATTTTATTATTGAAGTGGAATTGGACGTGGTACCCCTTGACATATGTGGAGTAGTGTTTGGATCCCCTACATATATCTGAGGATGCAATATTGATGTGGAGAGAAAACCATTACTTGTTGATCAAGGATGAGAATCCTCACTTAATCAATTCACACAAAGGTAAATCAAAGATCTCATTGGTAAGTTCCAACTAAGACAAGACGTTGATTAGTTCCAGTAAGAAATATGTTTTTTATTTCTTAAGAGAAAATTAGTTTGGTGATGAGTCGATAAGACTAAAGGAATCCCTGGAGGGGTGTACTAAAGATTTGAAACATGAATTGGAGGAGTTGTTATAAGAATACAAAGGAGTTTTCCAGGAGCCTAAAGGGATACCACCTAAGAGGGAAGTGGAGCAAGAAACACAATTATTTCAAGACTCCACATTGTCGAATATTGAGATATATATACATGTCCATCCTAGAATAAAATGTAGTGAAGAAGAAATTGAATCATCTATTGGAGCAGGGTTTAGTTTGACCAATCACCTCACTTTGTAGGTCACCTATCATAATTTTACCAAAGAACGATGGGACTTGGTGAATGTGTATAAACTACAGATCATTGGAAAATATTATACTAAAAAATAAGTACCCTCTGCCCATGATCAATGATCTGTTAGATTAATTGTAGCATGCAAAATATTTCACCAAGATGGAACTCAAATTGGGATACCACTAGTTACTCATCAAATAAGAAGATACTTGGAAGACCGCCTTTAAGACACGACAAGGTTTGTATGAATTGTTGGTCATGCCATTTAGTTTATGTAATGCACTATCTACATTTATGAAAGTGATGAATGATGTATTACTCCCATATCTAGATTCATTTGTTATAGTCTATTTGGATGATATATTGGTTTATAGTGGTATCTAGGAGGAGCACATATCACATGTCATGTAAGTGTTAGAGACTCTAAGAAAGCACCAATTGTTAGCTAACCTCAATAAATGTGAGTTTTCTCAATAGTCTTTGGTGTATTTTGGGTATGTGATCGATGGAGGGGATCTCAAGATAGATCCTGCAAATATGGAGTCCATCATGAAATTGAAAGTTCCTACAAATGCCACTGAATTTAGGAGTTTTTTTGGGGTAGAAAAATACTTTTGGAAGTTCATAGCTTCATTTTCAATAGTAGCTGCACCACTCCACGCCATAAGAATGACTGGTAAGAGTTTCCGATGGGGGAAGAATTAGTAGAAGGATTTTGATGAGCTGAAAAAAAAGATTAGTTAAGCACCGGTTCTCACATCACTAGACTTGAAAAATCCTTTCAAAGTGCAGACAAATGAAAGTGTGTATGCCATTGAAGAAGTTTTGATGCGAGGAGGAAGGAATGAATGCTATCACTATGAAATATTCCATGGGGAAGTTATCAACTAACCTACCTATGAAAAGGAAATCTATTCCATGGTTCAATTTGTCAAGAAGTGAAGCATTGTTTTATGGGAAAGGATACCATCATCCACACAGATCACCAACCTCTACAATATTTGCAAGCCCAAAGTAAGCTAAAACAAACCAGACATTGCAAGTGGATGGGGTTTTAATAAAAATTTAATCTAGTCATCAAGTATAAGAAAGGAAAGAAAAATAGGTTGGAAAACATTCTTTTAAGGCCACCCACATCTAATATTACAACTTTGGTAACTTTGATGCACATGTAACCATTTTCCCATGATGCATACAAAGAGTAATAACATAATATGAGGACTTCAAGGAGGTTTTTAGATATTTATGTGGAAAAAATTATATAGAATAAGGTGACAAAAATGATGAATATAATTTCCAAAATGGGTTACTCTACAAGCTCGACAAGCTATATGTCCCTAAAGGTGAATGATTGCAGCTTATCAAAGAGGCTCACACCTCCAAGTTTGCAAAACAATATGGCATTGAGAAGATAATTGATAACTTATAGAGGTGTTTGTACTGGCCCAAAATGCAAGAATACGTAGTGTAGTATATTAGAGGATGTATAATTTGTTGTACCATCAAGGCTAGTAATATGAAGCAAGGTCTATTCCATCCCTTGCCTATACCCACTCCATATTGGGAAATAATTTACATGGATTTTGTGGGAGGTTTACCAACAACTAGGAAGGGACATGACTATATATTTGTGGTAGTTGATAGGTTCATCAATATGTGCATCCTCATCCCTTGTAAAAATACCATCAAAATACAAGAAGTAGCAAACATGTTCTTTGAACAAGCTTGGATATAGTTTGGGATACCAAGGGGCATCATCTCATACAAGGATACTAGATTTATTGGTACATTTTGGATTACATTGTGTGAGAATATGTACACTAAGTTGAAGAGATATACAACATTCCATCCACATAAAGAGTGGTAGACAAAATTATTCAAGAGTAATTTGGTGCATCTCTTGAGGGGTTACAATCAAAAGCATCCAAATACCTGGGATGAAAATTCAATCTACATACAACACTCTTATAATAGAGCAGTCCACACTTCTATTGGTAAGTCACCTTTTGAAACTTTCTTTGTATATTTTCCACCTTCACCCTTGGATGTTGTATATGGATAGTTGTTACAGAATGTTTCCCCTGTGGATAGGTGAAACTTACCTTGGATTACTAGACCCCAATACCAAGACATAAACACTACAAATGGACACTAACATCCCTTTAAACTCATTTTAACCAATCAAAAAAGAGAGAAGGAGAAAGGGTATGATGTACATGTTTATGAAGTTTATCCTTTATACTTCCAATCCGTGAACTTGATATTCAAACTCTCTAGTGCAACTTCATACTTGCAATGGGAAACAAATAAAAAAGACTACCTCCTACTCTAGTTGATTAGGAAAAACAAATTCCTCTACGAATATTGAAGGAACAATAGACAAGCACATGCAATAATACACAATCTTGAAGGAAATAGGCCAAATATATTAAAATGAGAACCCAATAGAACACTTATAGACCATGGTTAATGTAGACATATCCTCTCCAAGCTCTCCTCATCCAGCCCCTTGCACGAATCTACCAAGATAAAAATGATGATACTCTAACTAACTACTCCCTCCCTTCACCTTGGAATTCCTTCTATATATAGGCTTGAGAGACACAAATACCATGAGAAAATGAAGGATATGGTTGAGGATATGGCTCACTGATTTTTGCATTAGATCCTAAGTTGAAGCCAAAGAAAGAGGGTCGAACATAACCAACCCTATCTGAGAGAGATGGCCCATAGAATTAGGTGGAGGAGATCCCCATTTTCCCTCAAAAGGAATGACACTCCCCCATAGTGAGAGAAAAGGAACCATACTAGCATTGGTCCCCCCTAACATGGTAGAGAGGATACCATGTTCTTCCCCTATCATGGCCAAGGGGGCGCCACCCTTCATAAATGCTAAGAAATAGGTTGAATTTTCCAAGGAAAAGGTGTGTTTTGACTTAGAAATAATGGTTTTCTTCCTCCCATATGACTTAGGGGTCATGAACAACTATTTTCATGGCTTCAAGAGTTGGAGACACCTCACAATGTGAATGCAACAATTGGGAACATTCATATGACACTTGAGACAGTACATGCGACACTTACGGAGGTGCATATGTCACTTTGTGACACTTGCACCACTTAGGGTGAGACACTTAGGTGTGCAATTTTGGTGTGTAATATATTTCTCCCTAAAGTGTGAGGTCATAAGAGGAACAAATGGCCAAAAAACTTTAAAAATTATTCAATTCAAGGGTGTTGGAGTGGGAGAACCTGGAAGAAGTTGCAAACAATCATTAAACAATATTAATATATGTTCCATTTCTGAGGTAGACATACTTATGCTCAGAATACGAGATGACTCAAAGCACGACCGTCGACTAATACACTGCGATCCATGAAAACAATAACTAAGGATATAGCCACCAAATATAAAAATGTGGATCCATACCTCCATGACATGAACTAATCACAACCACGAAAAACACACAGTGGAGCTACGATACGACAAACATAGCCACAAACCAATACAATGTGGATCTGTGTGACAATATATATAACAGTAAGATTATCAAAATGATGATTTTATTGAAATATTTTACATTCTCAAATGATCTCCATCGCAGACTGGGAAAATCATATAATAGAGTGAATGCCTAACCTAGGGTCTTCATCTCGATATCGATGTGGTATGAATCTATCCATGTGAATAAATGTCTTTACATCGAACATGGTAGAAACCACTTGATTATCGATCATTGATGTATACTGTTAACAAGTGCGAGGGAAATCACTAATGATGACAATGACTCCCAACGTACCCTAGTACATTCCAACGAATGTCAATAAATGAGTTGAAGTCGAACATTGATGGAATCATCTGATCAGAGGTCAATGATGTAAACCTACTATTGAAAGCGAGGAGGCCTTCCATTGAGGCATGTAGGTCCCAAGGTAATAACTAGTTTCTAAGTCTAATTTATGGATAATGTGCTGAATTCGATAGGGAAAGACTTGTTGAAGGAGGGCCCTTATTTATCCCCCATCATCAACACAAAACTGTTAGGGGAAAGTTATGTGAGATGGTGGATCGAATGACTATGGAATGACACAGGAAATGGAAACTGGTAATACTGCAGATGAATGGTTTGAAATGAAACTTCCCTTGAACATGATGAGGCATGAAAACTGAATTGGCAACATTGAATCGATGGGTACCAAGAAAATAATGTGATAGAATAAGAGCACTCTTCGACTAGATGAAAAAGTATGGCGACACATGGAATTGGCATGACTCAGAGACAAGTAGATATCCCAACTGTAAGATGAGACACAAACATGTGCCATGTTTAAGGGCAACAATAGTTGTCATAAAGGATTCCAAAAACTTGACCCACTTCTTTCAATTTCCCCCCCATCCATATAGATGAGTACCTCTTTCTTTTTAAATGAGCTTGAGGAGGATAAATGATGCTCGGTATAGCTCATCCTTTAGATGAGTTCCTCTTCCTATATTTAACAAACTAGAAGAAGTAAGGGTTCTCTCCTAGATAAGACCTTCAATGTATGGTTTTACAAGTCCAGAGAAGGAAAAATCGATGGTTTTTCATGTTTAGAGAGTTTGAAAAGAACTTAAATATGACTCCATGGATGAATTTTTCGTAAATTTAGTCTCCCAACCCCGAAAAAAGTGTAAAACAATATAGGGGAGAAATCTTCTAATCATGCTTGACTAGAGTGTTCCCTTTTCATAATTAGTCTCGCTGGGCTGAAAAAGAGATAAAATACCACTCGAAAGATACCCTTTCAAAACCTTTTTAATGAGTGTGAAATGAAGAAAATTCACACGAGAATCGTATCATGTTTAAGGAGTCTGAAAAGAGCTTAAATGAAACTCCAAAGAGTTCTTTTTTTATACAATTTTTATGAGTTCAAAAAAGATATAAAAGTATACTCAGTAACCTATTCTCATGTATTAAGGAGCATAAGAAATAACAAAGACTAAGCTCGATAACTTGTTCTTATGTATTTATGAGTATAAGAAAGAACAAAGACTAAGATCATTTTATAAAAGACTACTATGTTATGGTGGGAACAACTCCCAAGTGAGGATCACTCCTAGTAGCATGTTTCTCTAGAGGTGTCTTTCCCCAAGTTTCTTTGGAGAAATATAGTAGCTTCACTCCAACATGATGTCCAGATGCTAGAGAGCTTCCCCCCAAGCATTCTTTCCTTTAACGATTGTTCTTATTCTTTCCTCATTTAGGCATCCGGTTACTAATATGAATATTTTCACTAAGCGGATGAAAATAAGGTTCAAGTATTTGATCCATAGTGAGACTCAATTCGAATGGAGGGGGCTTTGTTTTATTTTTTAACGATCTTGACAGAATTGATGAACTATGCTCGTAAACGTATGTTTCATTTTTTAATGAGCTTGACACAGGAAAAGAACTATGCTCATTGAGACCAGGTACTACCAAAGAATCATATAATTCTAAAGATTGTTGCACTTATGTTGAAATCATGTTTAACGTGGAAACCTGCATGGTGGTAGGAGTGGGAAAAGGAAAACCCCCCATGACTGAGGAATCCTTAAGGAGACCTACTCTTACACTCTCAAAACTATTCTTTCCTAGGAAAGGGACATTATTTGCTACAACATTGTGGAGATCTGGAGTTGTATAGTCAAGTTGGTCAACAATGATAATTTTTCCTTGATGGGGAAATCATAAGATACGAAACACTAAATATGTGATGACAGTCATCGCATAGAACCAAGTATGACTAAGTAACAAATTGTAATCTAGGGGTGCGTCAACCACTTCGATATCTAATGAAACAGTCTTACCCTTCAATGTCACAACGAAATATTGCAAGAGTCTGTGAGGTTGGAAACCACATCCATCAAACACTTTCAAGGTGGTATGATATTGGGTAAGTGTAGGAGAACCAAGGGCTCTCCAACAAGGAAAAGACATGACAGAGGTGGAGGATCCCTCATCCAAAACAGTATGATGGATGTTCTTTCCACCAACCAAAACTTGAGATTGGAATGCTAAGTGGTGGGAGAGCCTCTCCTTAAAATAATCTAGATTAAACGTAATTAGGTTTGACTCCTCATGATCCATGGATCCAATGGTTGACATTAAATTATTTGTTGACTTGGAAATTTTTGTATAAATTGAGGGTTGACATAGCACAAGGTGCTTGTTCCAAATATTCAACGATGTTGTAGTTTTGGGCAGTGCATGCATTGGGGTTAAATCCATCCTTTCAAATTACACTCTTGGGCGGGCACAATGCTACGTCAAAAATTGGCTTCTCAATATAAAGAGGATTGGAGGATGGAGGAGGAGTGGAAATAGAGGGTTGATCGACGAATTTTCCTTTAGTCTAATCACCTGGAGGAGTGTCATAGGTATTTTATCAAGTCGTGACATTAACTGTCTTAAACATGTACACCTCAGAGGTGTTCGTGGAAGCATCCCCATAGTGGGAATGACCCGGGTCACCTCCTTGTAGAGGGATAGGGTTGTGTTCAACTATATGTTGTTGCTAAACTGGTTGGGAGGTACCCTTCAGAAATTTAGCGACAACCTCACGACGAGGAAAATATTTTGTGTAGTGGTCTTACTCACAAATCATACAAGGAGATTTAGGTTTCCTAGTCAGTTGAGTATCATCGGTATTAGGATTATCCTGATGATGAGAATATTTCTTCTATTTACCCTTATTTTTCTTCTTACCTCCTAGTTGTTGAGATGAAGTGGATTGGAATGCTTTCACCTCAGAGGTTTGAGGAGGAGCGTAAGTAGTTTTGACATCCGAAATAGAAGTAGGTTCCAGAGCAGGTCTTGATGGATCATTTGACAAACAAGGAGAATGAGGGATCATATTGTAAAGTGTGTCAGAATAGGAATAAAAAAATTCCAAATACTATGCACGACTGATATCTTGGTCCTTAGTAACAAAATTTCCCATAGAAACATCATAAGCAATGAGAGGCAAGAGAAACTTTGTAAACCAATCCGAGAGGAGCTGGTCTGGAATTGGATCTTTAATCAACCATCTCCGTCGTCTCCACTTATGAATATGATCAGAGATGTGGGTGGAAGAGGATTGTTAGACTAAGTTCAAAAGATTTGAACTGATCTCATACCATATAGGAAACTGAAAATGTGTCAGGAAAGTCATGGAAAGAGAATTAAAGTCGACAAAGGAATTATGCGACAACTCAATATACCATTTGGTTGCTGCACCTATAAGTGTTCTCTGAAAAATTATAATACGAATGGAATCATCCATTATAGAGTTATAATAACATGATAAATGGAAATTCATAACATGATTGTTAAGATATTCCCTAGGTTTTTCGTTTAATTTCACGATGTCAAATGATAATTTGGCAGGGATGGAGGGCCAAAATGGGGCATGAAGGATGGGATTGTTTTTCAAATGTGATAGATTTGGCAGACCTAACGTAGCCAAGAATGAAATTTGTTGGTTAGGCTATGGATATTGGTGATAACTATATTGCGTGGGAACCCCAGTAGGACCATATCTAGGTTGCGGCGAGATGACAAAACTAGATGGTCCTCCCATATATGGTGCCTACCTGAGTTGTCCACCCATGTAAGGTGGTTGTCCTGATTGTCCACCCATGTATTGTGATTGAGCGAATGGAACTCTACATAATTATATTGACCCGACAATCCCCCCATGTATGGTGGTGGAAGGGACTATTGCATTGGAATTGTGGGGTTTATAGATTAATAGGGCATAGTTTCTTGTAGAGGAATTCTCGTCGGATCGGGTTGATCCCACAAAGGATTCAAAACTCCTAGATATGGATGTCTAGCATACAAGCCAATGGTAGTAGGGATAGAAGGAACTCTAGGAGTGGCTTACCTCTAGGCTTGTTTATGTTGCAACCATGTAGGTTTCCTTCCAGTAAAAAGTTGTCCTGCAACTGAAGGTTTCCCCCAAGCTGAAGACTGGCCTCTAATTGAAGATTGACATCCAATGTAGGGTGTACTAATATGCGATGTATGATATGGAGGATGAGTAGCTTGTGCGACAGTGGTTGTTTGAATGACTTGACTGCTGACCATTTGACCAATGGAACGACCAAGTATGGAAATTGGTGTGTGCATGTGGGGAGATAGTGAAGTAGGAATATGACCTGACTCATGTGAAAAGGAAGATGAATTCACAAGTGGTTGAGTTAGGGTTACCTGGGTCACCGATGTTTCCGGTAAAGTATAAGTACTAAGAGTATCAACTACGATGGTTATGGAAAAAGATGAATTCCTAAATCCTTTAGGAAAAAAAAAAATCAGTGGGTTCATGCCAAAATATGGTGTAGTGAATGAACCAGGCGGTAAATATTAAGAAGATAAGGGATCCAAATATCATGTATATGGTCAATCAATGAGTGTTAGGATGAGTGCATCATTAAAAAGAGGATTTGCGTAATATACAAGTCTTTCTATGAAGGTAATGACTAGTTATTCAACGTGTTGGCCACTTCCAAGAGTGATAATCCTAGTTTCAGAAGTGTGATATGCAATTATTGCTTCATAAGAAAGATTGTGTTGAGGTTCCTGAACGTCAGGTTCCATACCTTGTATAATGTGAAATCTTCGATCCTAAGGCCAATTATGAATGTCAAAGAAACACACTCCTATGAAAACTAAAAGAAATCAACCAAGCAACAATAGGCTCAAGGATCTTCTAAAGATGGGATATCAAGCCACCAGTGAAGAAGTTAAAATCTGTTACCCCAACCTTCACGCAAAATCCCTTCTCGGTGCAATAAACCCTCACTTTCACGGGATCAACCTCCAAGGGTACTGAGAGTATGATACGACGTCTACCCCAGGTACCGTGGGAATTCCCCCACAGTCATATTTGTAGGTACCTAGGAAAGGTCACTAAGGTTACCAACTCACAATCATCCTCATGGTAGGTACAATTAACAATCAGGACCGAACGTATGGGCAGGATATCAAAGTTTGAAGCTCTTTAATAGATCTGAATAAAAGTGGACCGATAAGACTCCAGAGGACCCCTAACGGATTTAGAATTCATGAAGCACCGAATCCAAATGAAACTAGTGGTTTCTAAAGAAAAAAACCCCAATATACGATCCATCTGCTACGATTGGTTAAGCTTTGGAGGGGTAATCTCCACTTCTCTCTCGCACATGACCTCGTTTTTATCCCCTGTGTGAGAGGTGGTTCCCATCTATGATTATATGAAATTTGGATTTGTATACTATTTAGTGCTCTACACTCTATTTAGTAGTCTTGTACAATTTACTCACTTTACCTAGTCCAAAGACCCTAATCCTGTGCTACTGTTGGTGTTCTAAAACCAAAAAATGTTCTAGTTAATTTTATTAGTGTGTGGTTGATTTTAATGAATTTTACTCAAAGGGTTCATAGAGATGAAATTGATGATGTGTAAGAGACTCGAATCCAATAGAATGAAAATGAATGATATGCATTTCGTTCTTTTCGATGAATTCTATGTATGGGAAGGAGAAGAGTTCTATTCTTATTAACATAAGCAAGAACTCAAAACAATGAAGCTTTCAATTTCTAGGATCAAGATGATGCCAAAATACCAAGCAAATGTTTCCAAAAACTGAAATGCACATGCAAAACTAGCTCTTTTTCCAAACATGTACCAAAACAAACTTCCTAAAGAATGAAAAAAATTCTTCGTTTGATTATGTATGCAAGGAGATATGCAAACTTTTCTTATTTTTAACTTTTAAATGGAATGAAATACATCTATGTTTGATAGAAAGAAGTACGAGGTAAAAAGAAATCAAACATAGTGCACTCAAGATGATGAGAACTGAAAGAAAACAAGTAGGAGATAACCTATTCAATCAAGAACTCAAATATGCAAAGAGAGAAACAAGAAAAACACTCATGGAAATCCTCAAAACACGAGAAACAAGAAATAATTTTCAAGACTGGGTTGTGGAAAAAAAGAGACTCCTAATCATCCAGAAAGGAGAGATGCTTCAATGAATACAAAAAGGATCAATAGTAAGCAACCTTTGCAAACCCTAGTTGAAGAAAAGTCCTAAAAAACCAAGCAATCTAAATGCTTTGCGGGACAAAGATCAGACAAATTAAAAGCCAAAAAGAACGAAGGGATCTTGTTAACCTAAGGGGATCAAAACTAGGATAAAATTTACAAACTTAAGGAGAAACATAAATGAGTGATACATGCCAAATTCTTGGGCCAAACAAATTCAAAGAAAATCAAGGATTCTCTAGGAAAAAATCCCCTCAAAATCAAACTGAGAAAGATCATCCAGAAAGGGGAAAAATCACCAAAAGAAGGGGAATGACATCTTTGTTCTTAAGAAGAAAGAATGCCAGATAGGGAAATGGTTCTTTGTAGGAGTCTTTGGGGGGTTACAATCAGCTAATGGAACCCTCTAGAAGGCCTTTGGGGAGCGCCGATGAGGTAGATGCTTCCTTGGTGTGAACTTTAGGGGAGTGCCACCCTTTTCAAAAGTTCAAAAAAAATCTCAAAAAGGATAAAAAATCAGAAAAATCAATCAATGACTCTGTGATTTCTTTAGTGAAGAATAAAGAAAGGGAAATATATGAGAATCAAGCAACAAACAATATCTAATGATAGGAAAAATCTTTAGATGATCCAATGAAAGACTACTCAAAGTCTCCCTAATGGAGTCGCCAATTTCAGTTACAAAATGTTTCTCCTGCAGACAGGTGAAACTTCCCTTGGATTACCAGACCCCTATACCAAGACATAAACACTACAAATGGACACTAACATCCCTTTAAACTCATTTTAACTGATCAAAAAGAGAGACAAAGAAATGACATGATGTACCTGTTGACGAATATTGTCCTCGCTTCTTCCAATTAGTGAACTTGATCTTCAAACTCTCTGATGAAACTTGATACCTACAATGGGAAGAAAATAAAAATGACTACCTCCTACTCTAGTTGATTAGGAAAAACAAATTCATATACGNTGAAGGAACAATAGACAAGAACATGTAAGCATACCCAATCTTAAAAGAAATAGGCCAAGTATATTCAAATGAGAACCCAAAAAGAATACTTACATACCATGATTGATTTAGCAACAACCTCTCAAAACTCTCCTCATACATCCCCTTGCACTAATCTACCAAGATAAAAATGATGATACTCTAACTCATTACTCCCTCCCTTCACCTTGGAATGCCTTCAATATATAGGCTTGAGAGGCACAACTACCATGAGAAAATTAAGGATATGGTTGAGGATATGAATCCTTGAGGTTGGGATAATATCCTAAGGTGAAGCTGAATCATGAGGGTTGAACATAACCAACCCTATCTGAGATATCTAGCCCATAGAATTAGGTGGAGGAGATCCCCATTTTACCTCAACAACAATGACACTCCACTATAGTGAGAGAAAGGGTGGCATCCTAGTAGTGGTACCCCCCTAACATGGCAGAGGGGTCACCATGTCCCTCCCACATCACGGCCAGGAGGATCCACCCTTCATAAATGCTCAAAAATAGGTCGAATTTTCCAAGGAAAAGGTGTGTTTTGACCTAGAAATGATGGGTTTCTTCCTCATATATGACTTAGGGGTCATGCACAACTGTTTTCATGGTGTCAAGGGGTGATTACACCTCACAAAGTTGATGTGACACTTTGGAAGGTGCATATGACACTTACGTCACTTCATGCGACACTTACCATGGTGCATATGTCACTTTGAGACACTTAGGGTGAGATAGTTAGGTGTGCAATTTTGGTGTGTAACAATATCAAGGAGGGGTGATAGAGGACCTCATGGGAGATGCATTGAGAGAAGAAAAAAATGTTTAGAAGATTAGGGAAATCCATTTGAAAATATAGGAGACATTGAATAAGTCACATAGAAAATACAAGGCCAAACATGATCAACACATAACCAATAATTAATTCAAAGTGGGAGATAGAGTTTGGTTACATCTGAAGAAGTAAAGAATATAGGGTCCTGGTAAGAAGATAAATGATTTTCACTATGGACCTTTTTAGATATTGGAGAATGTGGGAGATAATTCCTATAGACTCAATCTACCCCCATACATGGCCATTTACTTAGTAGAGAATGTGGATAATCTAAAACTCTATGAGCCTTCCATGTTCCACCAGGAGGAGGAGTAGGTATTACCTTCCATAGAGGACTTAGCACTAGATTCTTAGGTAGAGTTGGCATGGGACATAGTTTTGCAGTAGTCCAAAACTATAAGACAATGGTAGTATGACCTTTGGTAGATAGGGGTTAAAGGAGAACTTCCAGGAAAATTGAAGAGTTTTGCATTTAATTATCAATCCAAGGATGTATTACACTTACGAACTGTCTTGCACCATATATGAAAGCATAGTGTTGTAATTACCAATGAGTTGTAGTAATTTCAAATGAATATCAAAAGACAAGATACCAAAATTCTTTACCAAGTCACCAAATTAAACTTCACCAAATCCACACTTACAGAAGTAAAAGAACATGTTGCAAGAAAGTAAATCACTCTTGCACAAAAGTAAATCACTCTTTCATAAAAGTAAATCACACTTGTGGGAAAGCAAATCACACTTGCAAAAAAATAAATCACTCATGCGGGAAAGTAAATCACTTGTGTAGAAACGTAACACAACTACATTTGAATCCAAAATATGATGACATCATCCGATGCCACCCAAAAAAATTGTACTGTCATCGGATATCTGATGGCCATGGAGAAGGCGTCGACTATCTGATCTCCACAAAATATCATCAAACCGTTTCCCTTTGACCTGGAATTAGTCAACCGTTCCTCACATTTATTACAATAACATTCAATAGTCAACATTCATCGAAAATCTGATGCCTATTTATTTATAAAAATCTGGAATGCGAGAAACATTTCGACATTTTTTCTATACTAGCGACGACTTGCGGAGGTTACAAGGATTGTTTTTCCTGCGGAAAACCAAAATTATTTTATTTGTTACTATCATTACAAATATTTGAAGTGTGGATCTTGATTTTTTAAGATCAATACTCGTCACTCAATCTTGGTAAAAGAAAATGTCACATAACAATATTGTTGATCCACAAGAACAAAATCGACAATTGCTTGCTAGATTGTGGGATGGAGTGAAAAGAAAGGGTGACGGGAAATGTTATTGTCCTTGTAGTCAATGCAAGGGATTTAATAAGAGAAGATTAAATATATCAACAACTAAAATACATTGTAGGGAACATGGACACGTTGAGGGGGGGAATGAATATCGTCCATTGGTAAGTTGTTCATTATATATGTCTTTATATTGATCATTTTTGTAAATGTATGTAAATGTATGTATCATTTTTATATTTGTTATATATACACTAATAAATTTTGATTATTTGTAATTATAAAGGAAATGCCTCCTAGGGAATATCCGCACATGAAGAATGTGGTTGCAGAACAAACACCGAAGGAACATGAAGATGTGAATACTGAATATCAAGTTAATGATCATATGGAAGACGATGATCATGATGATAACATATTTGAGGATGATGCTACAAATACAATGATCCATGATACATTTAATGTTAGAATAGATCATGCTTATGATGATAAAAATGACGACTTGAGAAGGCATACGAACCCCTTTATGAAGGCTCCAACATAACTCTTCTCTCTATTGTATTGCTGATAATGAACTTGAAGGTTATGAATTATTTTTCAAACACATCGATCACACATATGTTAAGGTATGTAATATATTTCATCGATCACATATATATATGATCATGATAAATGTTATCTCTGTTCTTCTAAATGTTTATTGTTAGTTCATCAGTAAAATTAATATGGATACACAACTTGTCGATAATATTCTTGATATTATATTAACCATTTTTTTTAATTTGTTGTACTAGTTTGATAGATGAATATTTGTTACCATTGTCAAATATTTTACCTCGCACATATCGATATTTATCTTCCATCATGAAATATATTGGAATGGAGTATCAAGTAATTGATGCATGTCCCAATGATCATATTATATATTATAAACAATATTAATTTTAAACAGAATTCCTCGAATGTCATAGTAGTAGATATCAAACATATTAAGTAACAAAAAAGGTGCCTCGCAAGGTTCTTTGTTATAATCCCATTATTCCACGCTTGCAACGACTGTTTAAGTGAAAAAACTTAGCAGAATTGATGGATTACCATGCACGACATAGAAGTGAAGATCACATTATTCGAATGCTTACAAATGGTTATGCATTTAGTGACATGGAGGAAAAATGGCCACACCTTAATGAAGAACCTCGTAATGTTAGGATTTCTTTGGCAACAAATGATGTGAATCCATTTGCAGAGATGAGATCTATTTACTCGGTGTGGCTTGTTTTTGTTATAAAAATTAACATTCCTCCATGGATGTCAATAAAGAGGGAGCATATAATGTTGGCAATGATTGGTCCAGGTATTTGTTTACAACAATGTTTTTTTAATGCAGTAGCATCTCATTTTTCATATTTGTTGCATAATGTCATATATTTATTTTCATTTACTCATATATATTATTTATGTGTGTAAAATGGTTGTAATAATTATGTACTGTATATGTTCAAATCAATTAGGTAAGTACCAAGTTAAATATATGAATGTATATATCGAGCCTCTTATTTATGAGATACTAAATATATGTAATGGCATCACCATGTATGATGTCTCCAGACCAATAGGGCAAAGGCAATTTCAATTCCATGCAATTCTTGCATGGACAATTCATGATGCTCTAGGGATAACACATTTTTGTGGTATGTAATTATAATGTGCACTTTAATAGTATTTAATTTTATGAAGTTGATATATTAATCATGCATGTTTTTTAAATAATTCATTATTCATTATATATATTATATTATAATTGACATAGTTAATCCATCTTTTGCAGGTTTTCAAACAAAGGGAAAATTTTCATGTCTAGTTTGTGGTCCTAAGATGAAATCGCGTCGATCAAAAAGTTTAGGAAGGAGGCGTTTTATCTATATAGGCACTTCCTCTCTAAGAATCATAGGTATCGAACTACCGAAAAACATCTTTTCAATGGGAAAGAAGAGATCGCATTAAAACCACAGAGAATGACACCTTGCCTATGGAAGTTGCAATATAATATAAATCATCAAGGTACAAATCAAATTGTCTATCTATGATCATCATATATGATTTTTTTTTATAATTTTTTTTTT
>JASDQU010011977.1:46002-64213 GCA_032191745.1 Picea mariana
TTTATATTATCAAAAAACTAGAGTGTACAGTGGCTGATGGGGACGCCAGCTGTCCTGCCTTAGTAGGAAACCAGGACAGCTGGGTCTGCTGTTCCAGGTGTTTAGCAGTAAACCATAGATACATTGGCACACCCTTCCTAAAGGAAACTAGGGCGGCAGTGCTCCTAAACTTCAAAAAGAAAAGCCAATCTAAAAGAAGCTGAACAAGTAACCTAGACCAAAGCAGCATAAAACTTCTAACCAGAGTTCCCAAACCAAAATAACACCAAGACAACTAACCCGTGCTCGCTCTCTTGTATCCTGCTCTACGCCAGCCTGCTGGAATCACGTATGCCTGCGCACACGTTGGGCATTGCTTCTTCGGCGTGCTCTTCAAGAAGGCTGCGAAGATCATGCCTATTCTCTGATCTACTCTGTCGAGTCGAAAGGCCAGGTCGTCGAGCATGCTCCGAAGCTCAAATATGAGTGGTAAGTGCCAGAGCTCTGAGAAGTTGGCCTGTTCCTGTTCGCAATTGTCTCCCAGAGTCCTCGTGTCGTGCGCCTTCTCTCCTCCTGCACTGGGGTGTCCCGTTGGCCGTGGAGGTGTCCAATTTGCCTTTTCCATTCTTGTAACATTCTCAAGTGTGACCTCCTCCTCCACCACGCAAGTCGGGAAGAGGGCCTCGTCGCTGCGTGCATTGTGTCGTTCCAGGTGGCCTTTGGTTGGGGAATTTTTTGCTTCGGCTTGAGCCGTGGGAGGGAGGCTCTGCATTCCCTCCTCCAGGCTAATTTCTTCAATGATCGCCATGGGGGGTTCCCACAGGCTCTTCTTCCGTCTCCTAGATGCCAGGTTGAGGGCGCGCGCAAAGTGTTGAATGCGTTTGCGCCGGGATTCAGCCCGATACCAGGCTGCTCCCCGACACGACTTACCCCTAAGCCTGGGCATGGTAGAGGTGCTGGAAGGATTACAAATGAGTGCAGGTCTGCTCCAGTGCTCGACCTCTCCCTTTGTTGTCTGCGATGGAGGGCGACAATACCACTGTAACCAAATGAACACAACGAGGGGCGAATGCATCCTCTCACTGTCCTTTATCTCAATTAAACTCTCCATTACTACGCGTACCATCGCCATTATCACAAATTTGATTGTGCTCTGTCTGCAGGTACCTCTCCCTCGCACGAGAGGATGTATCATATTAAGGTGGCATAGGCGATGTATAGCTTAATTAATGGGTTGAAGGTTCACACCAGTCGATGCCATTAATTGGCGTCCCAGCTGCCTCCCACGTAGACTCAGTTGAACGCGTGGCACCCCATCTGGGGAGAGCAGATCCTTGCTGGCTAGGATGTGGCATATTGTGGAGATGTCTGAGCTGTCTAAGGCTTCATGCACCCATCAAGTGTAATCGGCTTCTCTTTTGACGGCTTCATTGGCTAGGCTATCCGCTACTTGGTTAGCTTCTCTCTTTACATGGGAAGGCACAATGCTGAGAGCAGGAGTGAGGAGGTGTTTGAAATCTTCTAGAAGACTTGAGAGGCGCCAGCTGGGTGAGATTTTAGAAGGCGTGATTCCGTTTATGATTTTAGTGATTAGCTGTATTGCAACCTGTGAGTCTCCTTCCAGGACTATATTGTGATAGTCTTTCTCCATTGTAGCCTGCAACCCTCTCAGTAAGCCTGTGATATCCGCCACATTGTTTGTCGTTTCAACAAGGAACCCTGTGAACAGTCCCAGGAGATTTTCTTCCGAATCTCAGACCGCTGCACCCCATCCTTCTGTTCCTGGGTTTCCTTTGGCTGCTCCATCGAAGTTGACTTTTATGAAGTGGCTTGGTGGGGGGGACCAAGTGTTGGGGCTGGATTGGGAGGGTTTGTTGATCCTCCTGGCTGGGTGAGGAGAGGGGAGGGGTAGCCAATGTTGCAGGATGCATTGCTCATGTGGTGAGCTATTCAGATCCTCCAATTTGCATGGGTAGCATCTGATTGTCTCCTTGATCAGCGAACATATTTTCTCCTAGGTGGCTTCCAGTGTGGAGGCTTGCGAGTGAAATATTCGTTTGTTTCTTTCCTTCCAGAGCTTCCAGAGTATGAAGCCTGGTAGAAGTTGCCAAATGTGATTTAAGCATGTGATTTTGTAGGAGACATTGTCCCATTGCTCGATTGTGTCATTCACACTGTCTCTGTGTTGCCATGATCTATGCATAGTTTGCGCGCTTTGGTCCCAGATACTTTGACTGTAGCGACATTCATTGAAGAGATGTTCCTTGGTTTCTTCCTGCTGTCTGCAGAGCACACAAAGAGAGGGTCCAATGAAGCCTCTCTTTCGAAGATTGTCCCATGTTAGCGCCTTTTTGTGCACTAGTAGCCAAAGGAAGGTGGAGACCTTAGGCCAGAGCACTGCATTTCAAACTTTGTCCCAGATAGCCTCTTTGCCATCGACTTGCAGATGGCTGTGGATGTGATAGGCTTCCTTGATCATGAAGGTCCCCGTGGTGGAGTATCCCCAACGCAAAATGTCTGCGCCAGCCTTGACTGGGATTTTACACTGTTTAGCTTGAGTGTGCCAAGTTTCCAAGTTAAAATCCTTTGGAATGCCTAGATCTTGGTGAGAATGTTTCCAGTGACACCAGTGTCAGTGCTGTCCTTGAGGTTGCCAAAGATCCTTGACTTTCAAGGTGGCTTGCGAGTCAATGGCCTCTTGAAGTGGGGCGAGATCTTCTATTTCATTCAGCGGTTTGAATTGTTGCCAGGAGTCTTGCCAAAGTTTAGCGCTTTCTCCATTCCTGATCTCCCATAAGGCGTGGTTCTGAATTAGAGTGTGGTTATGCCAAGAAATGTTCCATATGTTGGATCCTTGAATTCTGATGTTATGCCTAACTAGTTGGTTGCCAGGTGTTAGTGGAGCATACTTGTGCCTCCAGATGCGAGCCCAGGCCGTTGCAGGAGCAGTTAGACAACGCCACTAGATTTTGGCTCCCATGACTTGGTTGAGTTTACCCGGATCATGGAGGCCTAATCCACCTTGACTTTTTGGTGTGCAGAGTTTCTCACAGCCCACCAGGGCCCATTTTTTGTTCGGCTGAAGTCTGTGCCAGAGGAAATTGCGTTGTAAGGTCTTGATGGCTTTTATGACATACTTAGGAGCCGCTAGGACTGTGAAGAGATAGGTGGGGAGAGCCTGCAGGACTGATTTAAGGAGGACTAGCCTAGAGGCTAAGTTAAGGGGTCTGAAGGTCCAATTTCTTAATCTGTTGGAAATGGAAAGGAGAAGGCTTTCCCAAGAGATGGATTTGGCAGCAGCCCCTGTGAGGGGGATGCCTAGGTAATTTGACGGAAGGGAGCTCCTTGGTATACCTAGGAGTCTAGAAATATGGATTTGAACCGGTACAGGGGTATTGAAGAAAAAGAGCTTGGATTTGTCCAGATTCAAATACATGCCCGAGGCCTCCGTGAAGTCTGAAAGGATGGAGTTGAGGGAGAGGGCTTCCTTGGCCGAGGGGGAGTTGAGCAGGAGCGTGTCATATACAAACTGGCTGTGGGAGAGGGTCGGTTGAATGTTGTGAAGCGGTAGACCCTTGAGGGAGCCTTCTGTGACAGTCGCAACGATAGATCTGCCTAGGCCTTCTGCCATTAGGACGAAAAGGAAGGGAGAGAGGGGATGTCCTTGTCGTATTCCACGGGAGGGAGAAAAGGGCCCAGATGGAACGCCGTTGACCAGAATGGAGAAGAAGGTGGAGGAGATGAGATTGAGGATCCACTTTATTCAACCCTTGTCAAAGCCAAAGGAGTTTAGGATGGCTTTGAGGTATTTCCATCTTGCTCTGTCAAAAGCTTTGGAGAGATCTAGTTTGATTAGCATACCTGGGGTTTTGGAGGTTTTAAGAGAGTGTATGACCTCATGTGCTAATATGATGCTGTCTGTGATTTGCCTTCCTTCCACGTGCCCTACCTGTTCTTTGGAGATGACGTGAGTCAAGATGGGTTTCTGCCTGCTGGCTATGACCTTTGTAATGATTTTATAGACAACATTGCAAAGTGCGATGGGCCTGAAGTGCTTTGGATTGGTGACTCTCTCTTCTTTAGGGATAAGGGTGAGGAAGGTTGCATTTAGAGCTGGAAGAACCAAACCCGATGCTCTTCACTCCTCGACCACTTCCCACACGTCCCTTTTCACCGGGTCCCAGGAGTGATGAAAAAAGTCTGCGGTGAATTCGTCTGGACCTGGGGCCTTGCCCGGTGGCATTTCTCTTACTGCCTGATCCACTTCCTCCTGAGTGATGAGCCTTGTGAGGGTCGCATTTTGTTCAAGAATGACTAAAGTCGGTATGTTTCTTGTGATTTTTTGGATTGCTTATGTTCTGTCCTCCTGGGTTTCTGTTAGGAGATCCTGGTAGAAGTGAATGAGCTCTGCCTCTATCTTAGAGTGCTCCCTGACTATGTTGCCTTGGCCATCTTCGAGATGCGTGATTCTGTTGACATGCCTACGATGCATCACTGTTCTGTGAAAGAATTTTGTGTTTCTTTCCCCTTCCTTCAGCCAGTGCACACGGGATTTTTGCTTCCAAAGGATCTCTTCCTGTTTGTGTCTCTCTTTGAGTTGTTCCCTGAGCAGCTCTTCTTCCCTCATTAGATCAGTGGTTCGGGATCCGGAGATAAAGGTTTTCTGGATCTCCTCTAGTCATCTTTCTATGTCTTGGATGCTCTGGAGGATATTTTCGAAGCAGTTCTTGTTCCATTTCTTCAGCGATGTCTTGAAGTTCTTGAGTCTTTACAGAAATCTGTACATGCTTGAGCCATCATGTATTTTTTTCTTCTCCCACCATTCCTTGGCTAGGTTCTGGAAGTCTGGATGCAGGAGCCAGAATTTTTCGAAGTGGAAGAGGTTGAATTGGGGCATATCCTGGGTATTCATGCTGAGAACCAACGGCCAATGATCTGATCCAGCTCTGGGTAAGATGAGGCTTTCCAATTGAGAGCTTGATTCCATTAATTCCTCGGAGACCAGAAAGCGATCGAGCCAGCAGGCAATGTGTTGGGTGCCCGATCTGTGATTCGACCATGTAAAAGTGCCATTGCTATTCTCTATATCTACTAACTTGAGATGATCAATGAGAGTTTTGAACTTACCGCTGTCTTCCTCCATCTTTTTGGTGCCACCAGTTTTTTCTTCCAATGTGAGGATCATGTTGAAGTCCCCTCCGAGGATCCAGTTGCGTGTGGATACCAAGGTTTTGATGAGCTCTAGTCTCTGCAAGAATTTGTCTTTGCCCTACTGATTTTGGGGGCCGTAGACATTCGTGATGTCCCCCTCCTGGGCCGAGTCGATGATCTGGAAGTGCGTCGTTATCGTGCCTACAGTTGAAAAGGCATTGTGGACGCTTATGCTGGCAGGGTTCCAGAGGATTGCTAGTCCTCCTGAGGCACCTACAGAGTCTGTTGATATGTAGCTGCAGTTTCTCCAAATACGCTGAAAAATGATTTCAGCTTCTGCTCCTGCACATTTGGTTTCTTGTAGCAAGAGCATGTCTAGATTCTCAGCTTTTATGCATTCTCGGAGGGTCCTTTGCTTGGACCTACCATTTATCCCTCTGATATTCAATGTAAGGATTTTCATCAGTGATTTGAAGTCGGGGTTTGGAGGTAAACCTCCGAGATCTTATGGATCTGTCCAGAGTTTATCATTAAGTTGTCGGCTACCCTGATCAGTTGCTGGGCCGTTTTGCACCCTCTTCTCTTGGTCTCTCTTTGAATTTTCCTCAAGCTAGGATGCGAGTCCGAGGCTATACCTAGCCATGCAGCAGAGCCTGCCGAGGAGTTAAGGAATACTTTATGCACCTTACACAACTGTTCTTCAGGGAGGGTTTGCAGATCCTTCTGATTCAGGGCTTCTTCTAGCTTTTCCAGGTCTATGCCGGCCAGATCTCCTTCATCCAGCTGCATTGGGGTGTCCCCATCTCCTTCATTTTTTTCCTCCTTATTTGCTTCCTGGCTTTGGGGTAGGGGAATTAGTTTTGATGGATTGATCTACGATGGCTTCTAATTTTGGTGTGGATCTTGAACTTCGTCTTCCTCCGGCAGGTGCTTCAGGATCTCATAGGGGTTTCTTGTAGCGATGTTCTGCTTCAGCTCTTGGATTGGCTTCTTTGGTGGATATCTCTTTTTTGTCGCCACCGTGATGAATCCATCCTTCTGTGCGGGCTCTCTTGCTTTGGCAGTTGTTTTGATGAGGGGGCATTCTCTGAAGAGGTGGTTGTTCTCATGGCATCTCCTACAGTGAAACAAAATCTGTTCGTAGTCCAGAATTTGCTACCAGTCTTCGTCTTGGTACTCCAGAGTGACTGATCCAGGGAGAGCTTTGGAGATATTCATGTAGACGTAGATTCTGGCATAGGATGTATATTTTCTTTGCCTAGTGGCTTCCGAAGCTTTTACATACTATCCTAGGGTATTCCCTATACCCATCAGAATTTCCTCTAGCCAAAACTCCTGTGATAAAGAGTATAAGCGGATCAAGACTGGAGCCATAGTGAAGTCTTCCTTGTCAGGGCTGAATCGCTCAGTCCAAAATCTTAGGAAGAGCCCCGCGGAGTTGAAAAAGTATGGGCCATTCTCAAAGATCCTGTCTTTGTCTTCTAAGTTGTACAGGATGATTGTGAAGAAGCCCTTGGAGCTGAGCTGAAATTCATATTCCCCTTGGGATTCCACCAATGCTTGATCCATTTGTGGAGATCCCATTCTGATGGCCACAGCCCTAAAAACTTCCCTATGAGGGCGTGTTCTTTCATGAACTCCGTGTGCTCTCCTACCCTAGTGGAACTGATAAGATATCGTGGTGCATTTTCTAGCTGGGGTATGCATTTACCTGGCTCCCATCCTTTGTGCGGCTTTTTCTTGGAGGTGCCCGCTTCTGCGCCTATGTCCATCTCCTTCTGCAGATTGTGTTCTCTTGCCAGGAGCTGCTCCCGGATTTGTTGCAACGGTTCGAAGGTGGGGCGCTTTGCTCGAGTGCCGGATTGGTCATTTGCAGCAATATTGCTGTATGAGGGGGGCGGTCCCCCCCCCTCCGTGCCCATTGTGCCGCTCCAGTAGAAACTTTTGTGGGTTGCGCTACAGTGCTTGGTCCTCATGGTGGCTGTGGCTATTGGTGTCTGCTTTGTGCTGCTGAGGGATTAGGGTTTCCTCAGTCATTAGCGCCTTATTCTCCGTAATGAAATGGTTCGTACTAATCATTGTTTTTAATGTCTTCTAATGATATGTATTATGGATAACTTCTATATGCATGCATAGAAAAAACTTACTAGAACTCTAATATATTATATTAGCTGAGAAACTATTAATTTTAATCTATATAATGTTTTTATTAATCATTATTTTTAATAATTAATTTTGAAATTTTGAATGTTTTTAAAATTTTAGATGAAAATTTATTCAAAATTCATTATTCACATCATCATTTTTGACAAAATTTTTATTGAAATTTAATTTCTTATTTCCATTTTACTTWAAAAATGTTATTTATATATWTTTTGTRAYTAGKTATYARGTTTATTTTGTGGTCTAATTGATCTAATATCRAAARAGWATATTTGTAGTGTATTGTTCAMATATATTTGTAGTKTATTGTTCTAATTCCAATTCTAATGAAGGAGATTAAAAAAATAATGATTCTTACAACATACTTGTTGAATCACTTTCATTATTATTTTAATAATCATTGCTTATAATATATATATTTAGAATATGTATTATTTAACTATATCAACTTTATTAAGAAAAAAACAATTCTATTTTTAAAATCTTTTATACAAATCTAAAAATAAATGTGAAACAAATTCTTAATATCATAATAGTTCACTTTTTGCTTTTCTAAGCATAACAAGTATTAAAATCTATAATTGCAAGGAGTTTATTAGTCAAATTTAATCTTTTATAAATCCCACCATTTACTAAGAGGTCACAAGTTCAAATAGATTATTATTAGTGGAGGGGATCACTTGTCCTACAAACAAGGGGGTCTCATACACCAATTTAGTGTGGCTACCTTAAAAATAAATTATTATTATTATTTATTACTAGATATATATTAAATTTATTAAATATTAAGTTTTGCATTTTTTTATTATAATTAAAATCAATTAAATATAATTTATTTGAATTGGTGAGTAGTTAAAGATTTATATATGCTATTGAGTTTATACTTATTTATCGAATTTAAAAATTATATATATATATATATAGTTTACACACAAAATCATTCAAAATTTGGATGAAAAATATTTAATCTTTATATAATACATAAAATTTAAAATTTTTCTTCAAAGTAAATAAAAATACAAATATAATTTTATTTTAAATATAAAAATTTAAAATTAAAATAATTTAAAATATTTTTTAATTTAAATACTTTGTATATGTTTTGTTTTTAATAAATTTTAATTTGAAAAGGTTTATTTTTTATTTGATGTTAATAAAAATTAAAACAAAACATATACAAACTTAAAAAGCCCTTTCATATAGATTAAAATGGAACCATAAGTACATCTCCACGGGGAGCACCTACTTTGTTTGAGCGCAACTAGATAACTGTTTACATTTAGGAAAAAGTGCCTTGCAAATCTCGTGTTTGACACAACTATTTACTAGTGATGACAAATAATGAAAAAAAAATTACCGAGCATTATTTTAGGGTACAAACAAAACGTTATTATACTAGGTCGATCAAGTAACCTGTGTCATGAAGCCTACACGTTGATTTATATTCTAAACCATCGTTTATAAGTAATTTCTATACCTACGTTTCTTTTTATTCTAAACCACCATACATATACATATATATATATATATATATATAATATTTCTATAAATGTGTCAAGAAGCTCTACGTTTCTTTCTATTCTAAACCACTACGGTATTTCATTACATTTTTTTCTATTCTAGACCACTACAATATTTCCTTGCTTTCTATTCTAAACCACTACGGTATTTCATTACATTTTTTTCTATTCTAGACCACTACAATATTTCCTTGCTGTGAGCGTTTAAATTTCTATACACTAAAAAGAATGGAAGAGCTAGCTAAATAAATAAAGTAGTTGCAGTATAGGATACAATTTCAACAAATAATACTTACACATTACAGTGCTCCTGAACTACATCCTTCCTGTTTAGCTTCTTTTCCACTCAAAATGGCCGACACTCCTGCATGTAGAATAGAATTGAATTAATTCTCCGCCCAAGTGAATGATGAATCAAAAGGAACCCTCACATGAAAAATAATTTTCATAAATGGAAGTTTCAATCTGCTATAAAACATACAACAATCCTATCAATAAACATTTATGATTTTCCAGTCTTCTTTAACCTTGCAACGAAAACTTAACCAATATGGAAGATTTCAAAGTCGATGTCTCAATCCTCTTCCAAGCTGCATATCAAAATAATGCCTCTTACATAGAAGGTGGACAACATTTTTATGGATGAAAGAGTGGAATGCCATGTCTTATAAATAATTTCACTCGTGATTGCTCATTACCTGCTCCTAAAAACTTGAATTATTTTCATTGTTGTTTCAACAATCAAATATGAATTATTTTCGTATATAGCGATTTCCATGCCCTGTAGGCAAACTAGCATTGGTCAAACCTGTGTCATGAAACCTCAGCATTTATTTATACTCTAAACCACCGTCTATCTGTGATTTCCTTGGATTTGAGCATAATTTCAATTAATTAAAGTACTTGCAGTCTATCATAATTTCAATTCCTGATAAGGTACAATTTCTCTAGCTGCATGGTTGAAATTTCTCTAGCAATTGTTGCTCTCAAAATGCTTTGAATCTTTCTTTGTTTCCCATCCTCATCAAGAAAAGTTATGGTCTTGTTGTAAGAGTCTAGAACAATATGGTATTTTTCCAACCAATCCATGTAAATYGGAAAGTCATATGATCCCAATGGTATGATGTTCATATCCACCTTTGTGTTGAGTCAATTTATGTCTACTGGACAATATTTAACCAACTCATTGATCTTCCTTTTAACCATCGTGGCCAATTGAACTAACCAAAATTTATTATGCTAACTACTTTGCAAGTAAAAATTTTCAACAATGTTAGAGTTTATGTAACTATGGCTACCTCGATAATCAATTAAAATTGATATGGGTTGGTTATCAATCTTACCTACCACTTCAATCATGGGGGATTGATACTCTGCTTTCTTCTTATCCAAGGATTCATAAATCCTTGGCATGCTTCCTCTCATATCTTCAATTGTTTCATCCTCTTGAATGTCGTGCACAATTCTCATTCTTTCACCTTTGTGAATCTAGTCCTTATATAAGGTATTTCCCTTACATTCCCAACATTGTACAGGTTGTTTCCTTTACATTTTCCCAAATGAATATGCTGTCTTGTGCTCATTTTTGGTTGATTGACCTTGTTGTTTTGCTTGGGAGTTATTTCTGAAAAAAGGTGGTTTAAAACCCTTATGCCTTTGCTCTTTCTTACCCTTCATCTTTTCATTCCAATATTTTCGGAAGAATGACCTCCCTCTTCTTTTCTCATAAAGATGCTTTTCTCTCCTCCAAAGTTCTGGGGTTATCATATTGTATCTTGTCATTGTACAAAGAGGGTAACCCAATCAAAAACATTTGGATTTTGACCTTCTCATCCTTTGTTAAGCCCACATACTTCAAAAACTCAAAGAACCTCTTATCATACTCATCCACCGTTATGCTTCCCAACTTGAGTTCAAAGAATTCTTTCATCTTCGTTTCATATTAATGCTCTGATAAATATTTTTTTTGGAAATATCTTTTGAACTGCCTCCATGAGACCTTTCTCTCATCAAGGTTCTTGGGTTGCTTAAGATGATCGCACCACATGGCTTCCTTTCCTTGCGAGTGGTAGGTTGCAATTCTTTTTTCTACCATGGAGGGATAATCATCCAACTGGAAACATTTCTTCATTTCCAATAGCTAGGCCTCGGCCATTCATTTCTTACTTTGATCACAATTTAAAGTAGGTGTCTTGACTTTCATGAGTTCACCTTGAAATATGTATCCCTCAGGCCTTCTCCTATGTCTCCTGACATGAGACACACTTGGGCTGCTCCCCGGCCCTGAACTTACATGAGTTCCCCTAGTGTATTTCTCTAGGGAATGATGATGCTTGCTCATGCTCCTTGAATGCCTATTATTCCCATGTTCATATGATCCAGGTGGATATTGGTGGCCACCCACCTATTCCACTTCGACCCACACCATTGTTTCTTTCAGTTTTCCAATTTCCCTAATTGTAGCACAATTTACTATTTTTGGCAGTTTTTGGGGTCTTGAACTTCCGAAGCTGTTTTGAGGCCCTAAATGACGTTTTTTGGGCATGAATGCTCTGACAAATTTGATTCCACTTTGGACTTGATATTTGTTGTCAAAGGTGTAGTCCTCGGATAGATCTTTCTAACGATGTATCATGCGCGTCAAACAAAGATAGTATGCCAAAGTTACGACCCCGGGAAATTGATGTACCAATTTACCCCAACGGGTCCCATATTCTGGTGTTTCAACTCCCAGGGTTAGGTTTTTAGATGTTTAGGAATTTCCATTATTTCTCAATAATATATATGACTTCGAGCCTCATTGTAACATAGAGTTCAGAGGATGGTAGCCACCGGATCTCTTCTCAGAGATAAACTACCAGTGCCCGAGCTAATCTATTTCCATTCTGTCTTTAAGAATATTTCAGTCATTTGTTGTTAATGAAATGAAGTTTTACTTCCACCACATCTATGCGTTTATGTGTATTTATGTATTTCATTGTGTTTCTGCATAAATCCGGATCAGTGGTATTGGAACAGTCTGCTCTTTCTCGATCTTTCTTTGCATGTCCCCAACCAAGTCGGGGTATAAGGGGTTAGGGATCGATCTAGTTGAACCATTGCAGCATCATCCTTGCAATCCCCGACGATCGCCCATGGGGGAAGAAAATAAAGATGAGGGAGCATGGGATCCTATCAAATTATTTCTCGAGATTGGCTATCCAAGAGCCAAGATCCAAGTCAGTTGGGATTGGCTAGCCCTAACCACCCTAACAGAGCTCCGCAATTTTTTGGGTCTTTCCAATTTCTACCGCAGCTTTGTGTTGGGATTCTCTCATATCACATATTATCATGAGGAGACATATCCAATCCTTTCTTATGATTTCTACTATGAGGATGAGGGGATCACTCTTACAGATGATATCTCATGCAAGTTGGAAGAGATAGGGCATAGGCCTTTCACACTATACAATTTGGAGGATCGCCTGTTGGTGAACGAGGATCGGGTTACACATGTATTGACTAGAAATGATGGATCTGGTAGGTTGATTGAGGAGATTTCTTGGAGAGCCCATATGGAGGAGAGAGACATCGAGATAGTAGGTGGATTCACTAGTTCCCAATTACGCATCATCATGGAGGAACTAGAACAACTGAAGTCAAATTACTTGCAACTATTTATGGGCAAGGACCTATCTCTCAAGTTTGTGGAGGACATGGACCGATAGGTTTAGGAGCTACATTATCAATTGAACATGGCACCCTCTTCACCACCTATAGCAGGGACTCCATCATCTTTGGCAGTAGTGACATAGGAGGGCATGTGTGCCACACATATTGAGAGGGATGATCATTTCGAGTTGTAAGTACTCAAGAAGAGTTTGGATTGTGTTCTGAGTTGGCATTGTAGGGATCATGTGCCCTTTCTTTTGGAAAGCTCATTGGAGGTTTCAATCTTAGCTGTAGAGGAGATAGTTGAGCACATTCCTTGTGGACCATGCCACAAGGAGATATACCCATACTTTGATTGGGTGGAAAGATACATGACATATATGGACACACCTTGGGATGTAGGTTCAGTCATCATTAGTAGAGTGTTGGGTCCAGTAGCATATATAGGATATAGGATGGTACAGGAGGACACAGTGGTGTGCAATACTATACAGGAGCCCTTTTTGACACATGGTAGTGTTCACTAGAGCTTCGAGGTGTTTCCTTCAGGGAGACCTCCTGAACGAGTCCTTGATTTTATCATTGGGATTGAGGACAGTCGTGGATTGATGGATGTTGAGATTCCTTGGTTGTGTAGGATCCAAGATACAAAGTGCCTGAAGTGGAGAGTGAATTTAGAGTGTGATGAGCAGGTGATTATGATTAGAGTAGTGCAACATCAGCATGGTGGCATCCCATTGAGATTGGTATGGGACCCTGAGATTGCAATCATTAACAGCTTGAAAACCGACACCAATGGGATTGCTAGTTTATGTAGGTTTGGTTGTTGTGAGGAGGGTCTTTCGAGGATTTGATCGAGTTCATACAAATTCTGAATGCTTGGATGATCAAGAACAATTAGGTAGGATCTTGTGACAACATGTCCCAGATTCACGCTATGAGCAGAGGATACTCAACCTTCTCTAGGATGGTTTGGGACCCTAGTATCATTTTCAGATAGATTGAGTCGATGGAGCATCGGATTATGATCACATTTCTTGAGGACAAGCAATATTAGGGTGGGAGGATTTGCAATTTCCCATTTTTGGCAAAATTAAATATTTAATTAATTATTTTATTATGTTTCTTAAAGTTAAATTTGGCAACTAATATTTAATTAATTATTATTTAATTTTAAATGACTTAATCAAAATAACCTTATAAAGTCACTTTATTAAATAAAGTGCTCTTCTAGAAGCTTTGAGAAAGTTGGGTAGATTGGATTTTGGATCATTTTCTTGTCGAGTGCTCGGTGAGCCAAGGTTTTCATTAGGGTTTTGGAAAAGCCCTTTCATTAGAGTTTAGCTTCGGTGGTGAGACTATCCACCCTAGTTAAAAAAAGAGGGGAATCCATCTAGGGTTTCCATTGGAGCTTCCGTCCCGTTTCATCTTGGTCTTCTATTTGGAGAGATCGGGCATTGTTCCACGTTATGTTTTTTTATTATTTATGTATTGCAACTTCCATAACAACCATTTCTGCTTTTAAATTTTTATTCAATGGTCCTATAATAATAAAATTCCCCTGTTATATCTTCCATTTATGTGTTCTTTGATGTGTATATGATATGTTTGAAGAAATTACAAGGGTTTGTAACAAAGTTAAAGCCCGAATTTTATTTACAAATTAAAACCCTAGTTTTCTCATAAGCTAGATCTTATAAACTATTTAGTGGTCTCCCTTCATTTTACTTCACAATTTGGTGAACGAATCACAAGTCTACCAGATAATTTCTTTGCCTCCATTATGTATCCACATCATATTAAATAATGTAGAGAATTAATCAATTTCTGCTTCTTCTTCCTGTAATATGACCATTGATGGTTTCTCATTTTACTAAGAAATTCAGTGCATTTATTTTATCATGGCTTTCCTTTACCCTACAATGATAAAATATTCATATCTTTTCAGGTTTATATTTTTTCTCCAAGGTAAATGCCTCGTTGATTATTGCTTGAAATGCTAATGCCTTATTGTTCATCGCCTCTTCCTCCCTTGCTTCTTTTGTTGGTTTCCTTCTTGAGCCTTTCTTCACATTCCTTTCCTCTTGAGATGGGTGGCCATTCCTCATCTCATGAAGGTGAGAAATTGGTGGTTTCTAACGGGAGGGATATTTCCATAGTGCACTTCTATTTCAAAATTACAAGTTGTTTCAAAGTTCTAATCACCACTTGTTGCACCTAGGGGAGGTATTTCTCCTTCTTATACCTCGGAATTTTTATCCTTGGAGACTCTTGTCTTGCCTCTTTCTCATTATGAATAGAAAAATATTTAACATTTCAATTAGTTGTGGGGTTTCTATGACCCTTTCTAGTGTCGTTTTGGTGACTGTCTTGAAGAATCCGTCTTCTTCAGTAACCTTGTGAGAGGTTGGGGGGGGGCAGGGGCGGTGACCTTTTTTGGACATTTTTTTGGAACTATTAAATAGAATTTTCTCATAACTAAGATTTCACTTATGAACTCAATCTCTAATATGGATTTCCAAATATTTCAAAATCCATTTTTTAGGTGAAATTATACACAACCTCTTGAATAAATGTAAATTCCTGCTTGGATTGATTGTTGTCAATATATATATATATATATATATATATATATTACAACACAAAATCATCCAACATTTGGATGAACAATATTTAATCTTTATATAATACATAAAATTTAAAATTTTGCTTCAAAGTAAATAAAAATATAAATAGAATTTTATTTTAAACATAAAAATTTAAAATTAAATTAATTTAGAATATTTTTTAATTTAAATACTTTGTATATATTTTATTTTTAATAAATTTTAAAATATTTAATCTTTATATAATACATAAAATTTAAAAATTTTCGTCAAAGTAAATAAAAAGTAAATAAAAATATAAATAGAACTTTATTTTAAATTTAAAAATTTTAAATTAAATTAATTTAGAAATTTTTTAATTTAAATACTTTTATATATATATATTATTTTTAATAAATTTTAATTTGAAAAGGTTTATTTTTTATTTGATGTTAATAAAAATTAAAACAAAACATATACAAACTTAAAATGCCCTTTCATATAGATTAAAATGGAACCATAAGTACATCTCCACTGGGAGCACCTACTTTGTTGGAGCGCAACTAGATAACTGTTACCGAGCATTATTTCAGGGTACAAACAAAACACTATTATCGGTCTTCTCATTCCTCCTTAAAAATATGCCAAAGTCGGCCAACTAACCCTTGTCATGAAGCCTACACGTTGATTACTATTCTAAACCACCATGTATATATATATATATATATATATATATATATATATATATAACTGTGTCAAGAAGACCTACGTTTCTTTCTATTCTAAACTACCGTATTTCCTTAAGTTTTTTTCTATTCTAAACCACCACGGTATTTTCTTGGCTGTGAGCATTTAAATTTCTATACACTACAAAGAATGGAAGAGCTAGCTAAAAAAATAAAGTAGTTGCAGTACAAGATATAATTTCAACAAATAAGACTTACATCCTTCTCCTTTAGCTTCTTTTCCACTCAAAATGGCCGACACTCCTGCATGTAGAATAGAATTCCATTAATTCTCCGCCCAACTGAACGATGAATCAAAAGGAACCCTCACATGCCTTGCAAATCTCTTGTTTGAGACAACTATTTACTGGTGATGACAAATATTGAAAAGAAAGTTACCGAGCATTATTTCAGGGTACACACAAAACGCTATTATCGGTCTTCTCATTCCTCCTTAAAAATATACCAAGTCGGTCAACTAACCCGTGTCACGAAGCTTACACATTGATTTCTATTCTAAACCACCATTTATAAGTAATTTCTATACCTACTTTTCTTTCTGTTCTAAACCACCATATATATATATATATATATATATATATATATATATATATAACTAACTTTGTCAAGAAGCCCTACGTTTCTTTCTATTCTAAACCACCACGGTATTTCCTTACATTTTTTTCTATTTTAAATAAAACCTTGACATCAAAAAATAGTTTGGATAAGTGGAAGTTTTAGCTTAGTATTTTCTCATAAAAAATGATTTCAATAAACACATCCGATTTTCCTTTCTTCATTAACCTTGCACCCGATTTTCCTTTCTTCATTAACCTTGCACCCAAAACTTAAGCAATATGGAAGATCGGAACACACCGCATACAGGCAATATATTCAGAACTCTAATCTCTATTATATTTATTGTAAGAGATGATAAATTCCTAAATGTGCAAAATGTACCATCTCTCAAAAATTTTCATCAAAATGCTGTTAAGGATCCTTTTCATCAAAATGCTGTTCAGGATCCATTTTTAACAGAAACAGAAAATGACCGTGTGAAAATAAATTTAGATTAATTCTCTTTCCGTGCGAAAGAGAAAGAGTGATCAATAAGAAACCCTAAAATAGAAAACAATTTTCATAAGAAATCCCTGTACCAGTTATCTATCGAACCTTCAACAATGCTATCGATAAACTTTTCTGGTTTTCTTTCTTAAAGCCTATTTGTAACAATTGCTAACCCTTCAACTCTATTATATTTGTTTGAAGAGGCAGATAATTTCGGAAATTTGTAAACCTGACCACCCCCAAAAAATTCAGAATTATTCATCGATTCCTCGAATTTGCAAAACAGATTATCCATCAAAATACTCCACAGGAAACAAATTATTTCAAAAAATTGCTACTCTTCAGGAAGTAAATTAAGGGAAATACTCTTCCAGATATAATTAGTAGTAGCTGGACGGACACCAATAAGAATTAATCAGCAGTCAAAGTTGGCATACCTAAAACTAAATGAAATGGATGTCCAGGAATCAGTACTCCTGCAAATTAAATATTGATGCGATCGTTTCCCTTCTTCTTCATCAACAAATAAATACTAACAGACAGACACACATGCATACAGAGATAACAACGCAAGGACTGTACCATCAACAAACACACAATACATTCACATCCAAACCGACACACAAACCATGCAAAGCATCCAGACTCAAACACACAAACCACACAAAGCATCCAAACGCAGATGCACAGACCAGATTAAAGAAGAGAATGATAAGGTCCGCGCGGGCAAAGAAAACATAATGTAAAGCCACCGGGTAGCTTTTTAACAACGGCCAAATGCAGGAAATGCACCTAAAAGCTGGCCAGATTCAAATTAAAGAAGAGAGAGCAAAGAAAACATAATGTAAATCCACCGCGGAGCTTTTTAACAACGGTCAAATGCAGAAAAAGCGCTTGAAAGCTGGCCAGATTCAAATTTATGAACCAAACACTCTCTATCCAAGTCCAACGAATATTACGATTACATGTCATTGTTTGTTATTATGTCAGAAAGAAAATCAGAAAATATTTTACTAGATGGGACCACTATCCACAAAGATGACGATGACATGTCATTGTTTGTTATTATGTCAGAAAGAAAATCAGAAAATATTCTACCAGATGGTACCGCTATCTAACGGAGATGAGGATGGAGGGTTGAAGCACCTCGGATGCTTCACATATCATCAATCAGTCCAGGATGTTTTAGATTAACGTCTTTCTTACGTGAAGATGAAGTTATTGCAAATACGTCACTATTGGGCATCAACAACCTTATTCTAACTATTATGTAGTAACCGTAAATGTTTGTGATATATGTTACTAATCATCTTCCTTCCTAAATTGGCATATAATTTATGCTTTCTCAAAACTTGCAACACCATTCTCT
>JASDQU010011977.1:74606-95910 GCA_032191745.1 Picea mariana
GGTTTATGGATGTGTTGGTAAAAAGGGTTTCACAAGAAGTTGCGGTCCATACAGTATATATATAACAAGAATTTAACTATAAACAACAGAGGCCAACCCACAACATTTATGCAATTAGAAAATTTGATGCAATTAGAAAAAACTCACAAGATTTATCTTGAAGATGTGGCCACCAAGTTGATATTGTTTTGGATGGAAATTAGAGGTCATGTTCACTATAACAACAAGAACTCTCCTTACGTTTACTACTGTAAAAATGGGTTTTCCACCCAGAATTCGCCATTTGTGATATTCAGCCTCTAGTGTATTTCTCGGTGTTGTCTCTGCTAGTATAATGATAATTATGTTTCCTGTAGGTGACAAGCGGAAGAAACAAGTCTCAGATGATAACAAAGGTTGTGTAAATACAAAAATCAGCCAACAAAAATAAGTTATGAGGCAGATAAGAAGGTATGTAATAGAAGCCTTTGATATTTGACCTGCTACAACACTCAATTTGTCCCCCAACAGTAAAGAATTATCCTCCTCCTAAGGGAAATGACTCAGTAGAGAATACATGGGATCAGAAGATAAAATCGGCGCTAATGGCAATGTACCAATCCACAAAGTAACCAACTCGACCTCCTGCAATAGAAAATTGGCCTCAACAATGAATACAACCACTCTATGGAAAGAAATCTCCCCACTCTATATAGAAATCCACCCAACAGTAAGTAATCAAACCCCACACTCAAAAACTCAGCCCATCTCGGCCCCAACATCTACCAAATCCATGCAGAAGGAGACTAGACCCTCCAACAGAAGAAATTGGGCCAGTCAAGGAGGGAAAAATCTTCCCTAACTGAGGTTGTGACCCAACAGCAAGATGAAATCGGTCTTGGAGAAGTAATATCTGTCTCCAACTAAGAAATCGACCCTAGAATCAATAATATCTCCCTCCACAACCAATTTCGACCAACACAATTAAAAAAACGCAGCCAACAAATAGAAATTCGATCCCTAGGAAATAATAGTTCGCCCCGCCATGGAACGCTCGACCTCTTTCAACAAAATATATTTTGCACCAGAATATTTCACCCCATGTAGCCAATGATATTTGTTTTTGGTATCAATACTCGGCCCCCAATAGCAAATTTCGGTCTCTTAGCCAATGACTTGGAATTCCACAAAGAGCTCGACCCCTTTAGATTTTGGTTCATACATTCCAACAGAGAGTCTATGGTTTGTTGGAAGGAAACAATACTCAAAATTCACCCCTCAAGGCACCCAAACTTTGTGGACTCATGAAGATACCGCGTTTAATATTTAATGATGGAACTACTATGAGTATATCTTCCCTAGTGTGAAGGTATGGCCTCTATTCAATAAGTAGCGCCCTGCATATACATAGACTCCAGCCTGTTGACAATATCTATTGTAAGAAGGGTAACTCAACCTCTCAATTACAAAAGTGTGCAGAAGCTAATGAAATTCTCCAACAAAGATAGACCCATGGTTTCTCCTAAAGAAATCGGTCCTCACTCTCAGAACTTCAGTTTCTTCAGAAAAAACTCAACCCAAATGAGATATAGACCCAACATACACAGAACTCGACTTCCTTAATCAATCTGAATCCATTTTGGAAATCCAAACTCATCTAACACTGTGAATCTCATCCACCACTTCTAAAACTCAATCACAACAGAAGGAAATCATAGCCACTAAATATATCTCAATGATCAATGAGGAAGAAATTTGAATGATTTTTGTTATTCTGAAATAACCCTGATGATGGCCCTTTGGTAACCTCCACATATTTCGAAGATCATGCTCTTATACTGATCTGGATTTATGTAGGAACACAAGGAAATACAGAATTACACATAAACGCAGAGACGAAGCAGAAGTAAAACTTCATTTCATTAACAACAAATGATAGAAATATGCGTACAGACAGAATGGAAATAACATAGCTCGAGCGTTGGTAGCTTATCTCTGAGAAGAGATGTAGCAGCTACTGGCCTATGAAATATGTGTTACAATGAGGCTCAAAGGCCTATATATTATTGAGAAACAATGGAAAACCTTAAACATAAAAAAATCTAACCCTAGGAGATGAAACGCCAGAATATGGGCCCGATCGGGGTAAATTGGTACATCAAGTTCCCTAGGTCCTAACTTTGGCATACTATCTTCGTTTGACGCACAAAATACATCGTTAGAAAGATATATCCAAGGAATACACTTCTGACAGCAAATATCAAGTCCGACATGGACTCATATTTTTCGTAGCATTGATGCCAAAATAACGTCGTCTAGGGCCTGAAAACGGCTCCGGAAGTTCAGGACCTAAAAAACTGCTGACATTCAGTAAATTGTGATACAAATAAGGAAACTAAAAAACTAAAAGAAACAATGGTGTGAGTCCAAGTGGAATAGGTGGGTGGCCACCAATATCCACCTGGATCATTCCTCCCCCCTTAGAAAAGCAATGGTCCCCATTGTGTTGAGTTCCTCCATGAGATGAGGAAACTTCTGTTGAACTTGGTCCCTGGTAAGTCGCTTGTCTTGGTCAAGGAGTTGGCCTTCTTTGACAACTCGATATGGCTGGATCCTCTGTTGGCGGCTGTTCTTGATCTATGTGTCCATAATTCAATCAGTTGTGGCTTGTTCCATGCAATCTAGTTTTAACTATGTTGGTGTGAGTTGTTCTGCGATGTCAGATGTGTCCAGTAGAGGTGGAAAGTAGGGTCGAAGGCATTCCAAATTGAACACTGGGTACAGACCAACGGATGGTGGAATACTGAGCTCAGAGGAATTGTCCCCTACAGCCTTGGTAATGGTGTATGGCCCATATAAAAGAGAGTGAATTTTGCAATAGGGTGCAGTGAGGCACTCCTTTTTCAAATGTAGCCACACTTTGTCACCCACCTGAAATTTGTGTGGCACCTGATGTTGATCATGTTGCTACTTGTACTTAGAATTGGCTCTGTCCAAGATGTGATGAGCCTGTTGGCGAATGTGTTGAATGTGCAAAATGAATTTGTTTGCCTTGTAAGCCTCAGACTGGACATGGGTTGAATCTGCCCAAGTTGCCACAAATGGCATGGCTACGTCAATGGGATATAGTGGTTAGAATACCAAGCCCACCTGAAAGGGGATGTAGCTAGTTGATCTATGGAGAGCCCGGTTGTAGCTGTGTTGTACATAGAAGAGGCTCTCATCACTTGTGCATGGATTCTTTGAGTTGTACATGCACAGAATGTGTACAATCATTTGGTTGATGACCTTTTTCTGGCCATCAGTTTGCGGATGGAAAGATGTGGACTTGGTGAGCTTGGTGTCCAGCATCGACTAGAGGCTAGACCAAAATGTACTGAGGAACCTTTTGTCCCGATCTAAGACGATAGACTGTGGGATCCCAAAGTTTACCCACACTCGTTCAAAGAAGAGTTTAGCATTGGCTTCTACTGTGATATTCTTCTTGCAGGCCATCATAATGGACATCTTCGAGAATATGTCGATGACCATAGAAACAAAGTCATTTCCATGCTTAGTAGAAGTAAGGCGCGACACATAATCCATGGATATGGATTCCCAAGGTCGACTAGAGGTAGGCAACAGACTATAGAGGCCTTTCTTCTTGATGGTCGGTTTGGAAATGTGCAGGACTTGGTGCACTTCCTGGCATCGTGTCGAAGGTTCATCCAATAGAAATACTTCTACAGTACTGCCACGGTTTTCTCGACCCTCATATGTCGAGTGACCCGACTGTAATGCGCCTCCCAAAACATCTTTCCATGCTCGCTTGAAGGAGCACAAAGGTGTCCTAGGTGACATAGCAGGGCATCCTAGAGGTGAAAATTAGGAACTTTCTTACCCTCCAAGAGCGTGTTGTATGTGTGACCAAATTCTGGATCAGATTTGTAGAGAAGCGGCCAATTGGAAGTCTCGTGCCCACAAGAGTTGAGCCCCATGGTTAGCGCCATGATAGGTTGTGGGCTGAGGTCGTTTGCAACATTATTGGCACTTATTTTCCTTTACTTAATGTTCAAATGTTATTGTTGCAGGTATGTGGAACACTTCTGATGGCGATCATTCTACAACTTCCCTTATGTCTGTATTAACTGCAAGGTTCGGTCGTCTGTGTCGATGATCATTTCCTTTCACAAAATGTAATGATTCCATTGTCGGAAAGCCTGCACAATGGATTACATATCTTTGTATAAGTTGGATGCTTCTGGACTGTGTCAGAGAGTGTCTCACTGTGCTATGCCACTGAATGCCCCTGTTGAGTAAGGACTATTCCAATATCATAGTCAGAGGCATATGTCTCAATCTCAAATGGTTTTTGCAAGTCTGGTAATGTGAGCACTGGTGTAGAGCAGAGGCGATGCTTCAAATATTCGAACACCTTCTGTTGAGATTCAGAACAAAATAATTTTTTTTTTCTCCTCCCTTGGTGACTTGACTCAAGGGCTAAGTGATATGAGAGAATCCCAACACAAACTTGCTGTAGAAATTGGCAAGACCCAAAAATCTCCAGAGCTCTGTTAGGGTGGGTGGGGTTGGCCAATCCCGAATGAATTGGATCTTGGTTGGATAGACATTCACCCCCCTCTCATCAATAATGTATCCTAGATACTGAACATGGGTCATGCCAAAAGTGCACTTCTCCAAATTGGCACACAACTTGTGTTGCTGCAGTGTTTGGAGGACTTGTAGAATGTGGTGGGGGTGCTCTTCCCAAGTCTGGTCGAAGATCAGAATGTCATCCAAGTACACCACTACAAATGAGTTGGTAAATGGTCTCGATATGTCTTATATTAGTCTCATGAAGGTTGTAGGGGCATTCATCAACCCGAAAGGCATGACCAACCTTTTGAGAAGGCCCTCCTTGGATTTGAAGGCAATCTTCCACACATCATAGGGTTCGATTGGTACCTGGTGATACCCAGACTTCAAGTTGATCTTGCTGAAATATTTCGCCCCCTTGAGTTGGTCGAGAATTTCATCAATCCATGGGATCAGGTACCTATTCTGGACAGTGATCTTGTTCAGTGCCTGATATTCAATGAAGAGTCCCCGAGTCCCATCCTTCTTCTGCACCAGCATGATCGGGCTCCCACAGGGTGATGAACTTAGTCGGATGTGACCTTTCTGCAAAATCTCTTCAATCTGCCTCTTGAGTTCGTCATTCTCCATAACAGAGCACCGATAGATTGGTCCATTGGGCAACAACGCAGTTGGGGTCAGATCGATGAGGTTCTTAACCTGATAGTGTAGAGGCACCGTTGCGGGGGAGGTGAAGATGTCCTCATACTCCTTGATGACCTTATCCATATATTGTTGTCATGCAAAGGGGCCCTCTCTGGAGGTCGTGGCCACAATCTTCTTCTTTCTCTGAGGGTGGATCATTACGAAAACAAATTTCCCAGTTTTGGCAATGAGCTTACTGCATTGTCTTGTAGTAACCAAAGAGATGGTTGTAGGAGGTGTTATTTCCAGTATCCTGTACAACTTATTGACCAAAGTAATAATAAAAACACGAGGCCTAGACTCATACATGACATGTCACTTCCACAAGTATGGTTTTCCTAATAATTCCTCAGAAAAATCAAGAGGAGAAATGTCACATAATACCTCATCCGTGAAGGGCTTGATGTTGTAGGGAAGGCGACGTTGTTGGCTGACGTGCAGGTCCCGTCCTTGGTGAAGCCACCTGATGGTGTATGGTTGTGGGTGTGATTTGGTTGGCAAGCCCAATCATTTCGCGACCTCTACTAAGATGAGGTTCTTCTGGCACCCACTGTCGACAATGAACTGCAATGGGGAACCCTTTACCCACTTCTGGGAATGGAAGAGGCACTCTGCCTTCTCTGGATATTCTGGTTCCTTCTTCTGGATCTTCGTGGTGGCAACGACAGCGTTGGGCTCCGCATCGATAATTTTCTTCCCCCTGTCATTCCCCTTGTTGGGTTCTGATTCAAATTCGGAGCCTGCATCTGATTCAAAAGCCTTCAACTCGGCTACCACTAACTGCTTGGCCTGACACTCACTTGTGTTGTGAGTGGAGCTCTTATGGAACTCACACCACTTCCTCGTGTCCCTTTTTGGCTTCGTGGTGTTGTTCTTTTCTTGTGGCTTTGGCGGGTTTTCCTGGGCCGCCCCACCTTGGCTTGGTCCTTTGTTCGGCGGTTTGGGGGTACCTTCCATTTGCTTCTGATTCGCATACCCAAAGTCTCGCTTCTTCTATTTGAACTTCTGCTCAATCTTGGTAGCATACCGGTATGCCGCAACAAGCAAGGAGATGTCGAGGAACTCCATTTCCTCCTGAATGTATCTATGAAGACAACTATAGTACTTTAACAAAAAAATGTTTCTCGGAATATTTGATACCCAACTTTGTGTGTAAGGTATGAAATAGATTCGTCAGCTCATGCACATCTTGGTCCCTTTATTGCTGCAGCGTAGTCCATTGTATGTATTTTTCCTCATAGCTCCCCACAGGATAATATTGTTCCTTGATGGCGTCTCAGAAAGAATTCCAAGTGGCTGCAACCAAGAACAGAGAGGGTTCCCCCTCGCTCCATTGCTCCCAGTAGGTTTCCCACTAGCCCTTGACATGGTGGGTGGCTTTAAGGAGTGAAAAAATTATCCTTTCTCGGTCGAAAAAGTCATGAACTGAGAAATATCCTTCCAACATATTCAACCATCTATCAACGACATCTCCATCTATTTGGCCCTCAAATATGGGAATGTCAAAGTTTTCCTGTACCTTAAAAGGAGTGGCGCCACTAGAGTGGTGCCACCAGAGTGGCTGTTGGATGTAGATGCGCTACCAGTGGGTAGTCATTGAAGGATCTAGGAGAAGTTGTCCATCATCGTGTTCCTTTGTTTCTCGAGGGCCTCCTCGAGCAATAATTTGATAGGATTGCTTGCTCCCTCATCTTTCTTTTCTTCCCCCATGGGTGGCCACCAGGGTTTGCGAGGCTGATCTTGCAACGATTCAACCAGATCGAGCACTAACTCCTTATACCCCGACCTCATTGGGGACATGCAAAAAAGGATCGAGAAAGAGAAGACTCTGATACCACTAATCCGGATTCATGTAGGAACACAACAAAATACAAAAATACACATAAATGAAAAGATGTGGGGGAAGCAAAACTTCATTTCATTAACAACAAATGAATGAAATATGCTTATAGACACAATGGTAACAAAATAGCTCGGGCGTTGGTAGATTATCCCTGAGAAGACATTGATTTCGCTATTGATTTGGTACCATGAGCTTCCCTAGTGTCCAAGACACCTTACAGAATGGGCATGCACCAGAATTGAAAGAATTGCATATGCAACTAGAAGAATTTTTTAAGAAGGGGTATATACGCCCAAGTGTGTCACCATAAAGTCACCATAAGAAACAAATATCCTTTGAAAAGGATTGATGATTTATTTGATTAATTGAAAGGTGCCATAACATTTTTCAAGATTGACATGAGGTGCTATTATTAAGCAAGATGGCATCCATGACAAGATATGGGTATTATGAATTTATAGTAGTGTCTTTTGGGATATCGAATGTCTCAACAATTTTCATGTGCCTAATGAATGGAGTGCTCAAGGAGTACCCATATAAGTTTGTGATCATTTTCTTAGATGATATTCTCATTTACTCAATGAAAGAATGGTGTTACAAGTTTTGAGAAAACATAAATTATATGCCAATTTAGGAGGGAAGATGATTAATCACATATATCACAAACCTTTACGGTTACTACATAGTTAGAATAAGTTGGTTGATACTTAATAGTGACTTCTTTGCAATAACTTCATCTTGACGTAAGAAAGACCTTAATCTGAAACATCCTGCACTGATATGTAAACCATCCAAGGTGCCTCGACCCTCCATCCTCATCTATGTGGTAGAATATCTTATGATTTTCTTTCTAACATAATATCAAACAATGACATGTCATCGTAATATTCGTTGGACTTGGATCGAGAGTGTTTGGTTCATAAATTTGAATCTGGCCAGCTTTCAGGCGCTTTTTCTGAATTTGACCGTTTATAAAAAAGCTACGCGGTGGCTTTACATTATGTTTTATTTGCCCGCGCGGACCTTATCATCCTCCTCTTTAATCTGTGTGTCTGCGTTTGGATGCTTTGTGTGTTGGAGTCTGGATGCTTTGCATGGGTTGTGTGTCGGTGTCGGTTGTGTATTGTGTGTTTGTTGATGGTACAGTCCTTGCGTTGTTATCTCTGTATGCGTTGTTATCCTTGGGTTGTGTTTGTTGATGGTACAGTCCTTGCGTTGTGTGTCTGTCTGTTAGTATTTATTTGTTGATGAAGAAGAAGGGAAACGATCGCGTCAATATTTAATTTCTGGACATCCATTTCGTTCAGTTTCAGGTATGCCAACTTTGACCGCTGATTAATTCTTAATGGTGTCCGTCCAGCCACTACTAATTATATCTTTAATTATCTTTATATGCATGTCTGTGTGTGTCTGTCTGTGTGTCAATATTTAATTTGATCGCCTCAAAAATATTTTCCATTTTAAGGTTTCTTATTGATCACTCTTTCACACGGTCATTTTATGTTTCTGTTGAAAAAGGATCCTGAACAACATTTTGATGAAAAGGATACTGAACAACATTTCGATGAAAATTTTTGATAGATGGTCCGTTTTTTAATTTAGGAATTTATTGTTTCTTACAATAAATATAATAAAGATTAGAGTTTCGAATATATTGCTTGTATGCGGTGTGTTCCGATCTTCCATATTGCTTAAGTTTTGGGTACAAGGTTAATGAAGAAAGGAAAATCGGATGTGTTTATTGAAATCATTTTTGTATGTGAAAATACTAAGCTAAAACTTCCATTTATGCAAATTATTTTTTATGTCAAGGTTTCTTTTGATTCATATTTCTTGGATGAAGAATTAATTTTATTTTATTCTTTCTACATGCAGGAGTGCTGGCCATTTTCTGTGGAAAAAAAGCTAGACATCAAGGATATATCTCAGGGGCACTGTAATTTGTAAGTCCTTAAATAATTTTCTAATCAAAATCCTTCCCTGAGTAGATCTTATTTATTAAATGATGCAGTGGAATTTCTCCGTGTAGATTTTATTCATTTTGAGTTTGAAGAGGTTTAATTTCTTTCCTGGAATCCTAAGGATATCGTGGATAAAACTGTAGAATTTTCAAATTTATTTTCATGATGGGCATGATATTCGCTGAAAATGTACGTTATCAAGAATTGAAATCATGATAAACTGCAAGTACTTTAATTAATTGAAATTATGCCCAAATCCAAGGAAATGACAGATACACGGTGGTTTAGAATAGAAACAAAAGTTGAGGTTTCATGACACAGGTTTGACCAATGTTGGTTTGCCTACGTGGCATGGAAATCGCTATATACTAAAATAATTCATATTTGATTGCTGAAACAACAATGAAAATAATTCAAGATTTTAGGAGCAGGTAATGACGAATCACGAGAGAAATTATTTATAAGACATGACGTTCCACTCTTTCATAGATAAAAATGTTGTCCAACTTTTATGTAAGAGGCATTATTTTGATATGCAGCTTGGAAGTACACGAAATGTTGATGAAATTCCTGAATAGTAATTTGATGAAACTTTGTAAATAAATGATCTGCATTGCACATTTATTAAATAATCTATATTCAAAGAGTCTTTCTGAAATAATTTACTTTCTGAACAGAGTTTCCTGAAACAATTTGCTTTCTTAACAGAGGTTCCTAAAATAATTTGCTTCTTGCCAAGTATTTCTAGAAATTAGTTTCTGGATATTCAGTTTTGCAACCAATGGAAACTTCCGTAACGTTCACTTCTTCTAAATAATGAGAAAAAAATATATCAAAATTTTAATTTAATAATAATACGAATAACAACAAATAATTCTGTCTCAGCAGCAGATCAGATCCAGTAATTAGAATATCGTGAAGAATATTTTGATGGATGGTTTGTTTTGCAAATTTGTAGAATAATTTATTTGGTGATTAGTATTTCTAAAGGATTTATACAAAAATACAAAGATTTATGAAAGCAACTTTTAGATCAAAAATAAGAAATGTTTCTTGATAGCGTTGTTGAAGGTTCATAGATGGGATTTTCTATGCAAATTATTTTTTCATATTAGGGTTTGTTATGGATTCATCTCTCACTTTTACATGGAAAGAGAATTTATTTTATTTTATTCTGTCACACAACCATTTTCTGTTTTTGTTGCAATTATTTGGATGAAATTCTTGATAGGTACTTCTGTTTTGCAAATAGATCTGTTTTGCACTTTTATGAATTTACCATCTCTTCCAATAAATATAACAGATCTTAGGAGGAATATTTTGTCTATAAATATAATAGATCTTAGGAGGAATATTTTGTCTATATAACAGATCTTCCATATTGGTGAAGTTTCCGTTGCAAGGTTAAAGAAGACTGGAAAATCATAAATGTTTATTGATAGCATTGTTGTATGTTTTATGGCAGATCGGAACTTCCACTTATGCAAATTATTTTTCATGTGAGGGTTCCTTTCTATTCTACATGCAGGAGTGTCGGCCATTTTGAGTGGAAAAGAATAGAAAAAAACGTAAGGAAATACGGTAGTTTAGAATAGAAAGAAACGTAGGGCTTCTTGACACAGGTTAGTTTAGAATAGAAATTACATATATACGGTGGTTTAGAATAGAAATCAAAGTGTAGGCTTCGTGACAGGGTTAGTTCATTGACGTGGCATATTTTTAAGGAGGAATGAGAAGATCCATAATAGGAATCTGTAAGAAGCATTATAAGTAATGATTATTAAAATTATAATGAAAGTGATTTAACAAGTATGTTGTAAGAAGCATTATTTTTTTAATCTCCTTCATTAGAATTAGAATTGAAATTAGAACAATAAATAAAATGTATTTGAACAATACACTACAAATATACTCTTTTAATATTAGATCAATTAGACAAAAAAAAAACCTGATAACTAGTCACAAAATATATATAAATAACATTTTTAAACTAAAATGGAAATAAGAAATTAAATATCAGTACAAATTTTGTCAAAAATGATGATGTGAATAATGAATTTTAAATAAATTTTCATCTAAAATTTAAAAAACATTCAAAATTTCAAAATTATTTATTAAAAATAATGATTAATAAAAACATTATATAGATTAAAATTAATAATTGCTCAAATAATATAATATATTAGAGTTCTAAAAAGGCTTTTTTTATAGATATATATAGAATTCATCCATAATACATATCATTCCAATATTTAGAAGACATTAAAAACAATGATTTGTACATAAAAAAATGAAAAGATTTAACAAATTTTTTTTATAAGGAATATTATTTCAATATTATAAAACATATTAAAATAATAATTAATATATATAAAAAAGGAATTCAATTAATAAATTGATATATTGAAGTTTGAGTGAAGAATTATAAATGTAATAAATGCATTTTAATACAATTGATGAAATATATTTAAATTTAAAATATATATATATATTTATTAAATTTATTGCTCATTATTAATTGAATAATATAATTGATGAAATATATTTAAAAAAATTTGTAATTTTTTTAATATTAAATTTATTGTTCATTATTAACTGAATAGTAAAGTTAAATCTGTTTGAAAGTAATTGTAAATTAAAATATTTGAAAATGTTTTTTACTTTAAAATTTTAGTTATGATAAAGAAAATCCAATATTCTTTTCATCAATACTATGATGAAGTTTAATTGCTTGGTGTTTTAAACTATTTCCTTTTCACTTTAGATTTGGATTTGTATGTTTGATTTGAATTATTTGAATTTTATTTTATTCACATTTTATTTGATTAAGTTTTTTTATGATCAACTTATTCATAACTTTTAATATGTTTAGATGCATTTTGTACCTTATTTTAAAGGTTTTAACCTTAATTTTAGTTTGATTTTTTATATACTCTTCTATAATGACCATTAACAATAATGAAAAAATTATAATTGAAGTACCTCTCTATTAAAATACAATTGAAGAATTGTCTATCACTCGATTGATCCTTTTGTGGAACACCAACATCATGGACCACAAAACATACTTACTTTTGATTTGATGTATGAAACCTGTTTCTATTTAAACTTATATGAACCTGTACTGTGATTTATTATGGCTCATACACATGTATGCACATTGCAAATGGACTTCTACATTGAAGTCCACAAACATTTCTTGTCAAAATATTTCTACTTATTTGTGATGTTGTGCTATAAATATACATTAAATATTTGTAAGGAAAACTCTAAGTGGTTATTTCTTTTAATAGAGTTGTAAAATATCTCCTACCTTTAGAATACTTGTAACCTCCATTGAAACTAAATATGCTTGCAAGTTTGTAGGAAACTAAATAGTTAGTTGTTTTCTCTTGTTTTCTTTCTTATTATTTTTTGAATCTCTCTTCAAGTTCTCATCCTTTCTTTTACTAAGCTCCCTTATTTGACCTTATTGAGACATCCTTCTTGCCAAAGCTTGTATTAGAACCCTCCACATGGGTAGTCTAGAATGAATTACATATTTTATCACTGATCCAAGAGAAATACACTTCTCACAACATAAGAAAAGATAAGAATTGATCCAAGAGAAATCCACTTCTCACAACATAAGAAAAACATGCACGTGGCTAAATAAATGCTAGAATTGTTAACGAAGTCCTATTTTAATGGTTAAGTAGAAATTGTGATAATCTCCTCGCCAAGGTTTAAAACACCTAGAGTCATGGTTAGCCCCTCGTGAAATGTTTTCCCCATAAAAATGTGGTGTTTCAAGCGGTTAAAGAATGATACAAATTCTAAACGATTTTGGTTAAATAAAAACCCCACTCATGGCTTCTTAGCCAAAAGGATATTCCTTATGTGTTGCAAGCAAACTACACTTCATTATAAAATTCCCACATTCAAGAGGAGGCATGTTTGTCACATTGTGATAAAATGAAGCATCTTGTCGAATAAAATGCTAGAATTTGATTTATATTTCTTTTGTTTGTATATTAAATTCCTTTAAATAAATAAGAAAAGAAAGCACGTTCATTAATATTTTTTTAATCATTTTTTGAAGGTGAGGTTGAGTAGAGTTATTTGATCATCTTTTTTACATACTAACATATCAGGGCTTATAAAAAAATAAGCATAAATGTTAATATAAGAACAAAATTAGTAGCATGTCTTCCATGTAGAATCAACTTTAATTAAAGTATTTAGAATGAGTAATTCATGTACAAAAATTGTAGAAATCAAAGTTACTCCTTATAGTACTTAGTGCAAATATTGCACAAGATTAGTTTTATATTGATCAATGTGTTATTGCCTTCCATGAGAAATCAACTTTAATTAAAGTATTCGCAATCAATAATTCAGGTTCAAAAATTGTAGAACCAAAAGTTATTATAATAATTAGTTAAAATGCTTATTGTTGTTTCTGTCTAATGGTATAGTGATCAAAATCCAGTAAGATATGAGCTTGCAAATTGGTTTACAAAAGAACATAATCCTTTATGATATTAGTTGTAAAATTGAGACTCCATGTATGCATAGTGTTTATGTTTGTAGAGATTCCCCAATAGATAAATTCAATGGAACCTAGATAAGCCCTAAGCCTTCGAAAGCATAGATTTCTCTCCAATGGTTGCCTCATATCCAAGGATCGGTGAGGGATTTTTGTTGTTTAGAAGGGTTATACTTCATTCTCTTTGAGCACAACATTGATAGGGACAACATTTTTAGAATAGATCATGCTTTTTAGGTGTCTCCCATTTGTTCCATTGGATCTCTGGGATGATAAAACTCTAAATGACATGGATAACCTTGTAAGGAAATATATTGACAACAATGAATCGAAGAAGGAATTTACACCTATTCAAGAGGTTGTGTAGAATTTCACCTAAAAAGGGGATTTTGAAATATTTGGAAATCCATATTAGAGATTGAGTTCATACGTGAAATCTTAGTTATGAGAAAATTCAAATTAAGTGCAACTTATACCATGATTATTAATAGTTCCAAAAAAATGTCCAAAAACGCCTCCCCAACCTCTCACAAGGATACTCGAGAAGACGTATGCTTCAAAATGGTCACCAAAACGACAATACCGAGGGCCATAGAAACCCCACAACTAATTGAAATGTTAAATATTTGTCTATTCATAATAAGAAAGAGGCAAGACAAGAGTCTCCAAGGATAAAAAGTCCAAGGTATAAGAAGGAGAAATACCTCCCCTAGGTGCAAGAAGTGGTGATTAGAACTTTGAAACAACTTGTAATTTTGAAATAGAAGTGCACTATGGAAATGTCCCTACCTTAGAAACCATCAATTTCTCACCTTCATGTGATGAGGAATGGACACCCATCTCAAGAGGAAAGGCATGCGAAGAAAGGATCGAGAAGGAAACCAACAAAAGAAGCAAGGGAGGACGAGGCAGTGAAGAATAAGGCATCATATTTTCAACCAATAATCAATGAGGCATTTGCCTTGGAGAAAAAATATAAACCTGAAAATATATGAATATGTTATCATTGTAGGGTAAAGGAAATCCATGATAAAATAAATGCACTGAATTTCTTAGTAAAATGAGAAACCATCAATGGTCATATTACAGGAAGCAAAAGAAAAAATTGAATAATTCTCTACATTATTCTGGTAGACTTGTGATTCTTTCACCAAATTGTGAAGTAAAGTGAAGGGAGACCACTAAATAGTTTATAAGATCTCGCTTATGAGAAAACTAGGGTTTTAATTTGTAAATAAAATTAGGGCATTAACTTTGTTACAAACCCTTTTAATTTCTTCAAACATATCATATACACATGAAAGCACACATAAATGGAAGATATAAAAAGGGAATTTTATTATTATGGGTTCACTGAATACAACTTTATACGCAGAAATGGTTGTTATGGAAGCTGCAATACATCAATAATAAAAAACATAACGTGGAACAATGCCCGATCTCTCCAATTAGAACACCAAGATGAAACAGGACTGAAGCTCCAATGGAAACCCTAGATGGATTCCCCTCTTTGTTTAACTAGGGTGGATAGTCTCACCACTGAAGCCAAACTCTAATGAAAGGGTTTTTCCAAAACCCTAACGAAAACCTTTGCTCACTGAGCACTCCACAAGAAAATGATCCAAAATCCAATCTTCCCAAATGACTTGCTCTCTTTTCCTTTTAAAGGTTATGTGATCTTTGTTGAGAGATCTAACCCAACTTTATCAAATCTTCTAGAAGAGAACTTTATTTAATAAAGTGACTTTATTAATTAAATATTAGTTGCCAAATTTAACTTTAGGAAACATAATGAAATATTTAAGTAATTATTTAATTTTGCCAAAAATGAGACATTACAAATCCTTCCGCCCCAATATTGCTTTTCCTCAAGCAATGTTATCATAATCTGATGCTCCATCGACTGAATATATCTGAAAATGATACTAGGGTCCCAAACCATCCTGGAGAAGGTGGAGTATCCTCTGCTCATATCGTGAATCTACGAGGTGTTGTCACAAGATCCTACCTAACTGTCCCTGGTCATCCAAGCAGTCATAAGTTGTATGAACTCGATCAACTCCTCAGAAGACCCTCCTCCCAACAACCAAACCTATGTAAACTAGAAATCCCATTGGTGTCAGTTGTCAAGCTGTTAACAAATGCAATCCCAGGGTCCCATACCAATCTCAAAAAGATGCCACCATGCTGATGTTGCACTACTCTAATCATAATCACATGCTCATCACACTCTGACTCCACTCTCCACTCCAAGAACTTTCTATCATGGACCCTACACAACTAAGCCATCTCAATGTCCATCAATCCATGACTGTCCTCGATCCCAATGATACACTCAAGGAATTGGTCAGGACGTCTCGCTGGAGGAAACGCCTCGAAGCTCTAGTGAAAACCACCATGTGTCAACGAGGGCTCCTGTAAATTGTTGCACACCACTGTGTTGTCCTGTACCATTCTACATCCTATATACGCTACTGCACCCAACACTCTGCTAATGATCACTAAACCTACATTCCAAGGTGTGTCCATATACGTCATGTATATGTCCACCCAATCCAAGTATGGGTATATCTCCTTTTGGCAAGGTCCACAAGGAATGTGCTCAACTATCTCCTCTGCAGCTAATATCGAAATCTCTAATGAGATCTCCAAAAGAAAGGGCACATGATCCTTTCAATGCCAACTCAGAGCAGAATCCAAACTCTCCTCGAGTACTTGCAAGTCGAAATTCTCATCCCTCTTAATATGTGTGACACACATGCCCTCCTGTGTCACTGTTGTCGGAGATGATGGAGTCCCTGCTATAAGTGGTGAAGAGCGTGCCATGCTCAATTGATAATGTAGCTCCTAAACATCTCAGTCCTTGTCCTATGCAAACTTGAGAGAAAGGTCCATGTCCATAAATAGTTGCAAGTAATTTGACTTTAGTTGTTCTAGTTCCTCCATGATGATGCACAATTGGGAACTAGTGACTCCACCTCCTATCTCGATGTGTCACTCCTCCATATGGGCTCTCCAAAAAATCTCCTCAATGAACCTACAATCTCCATCAGTTCTTGTCAATACCTGTGTAACCTGATCCTCGGTCACCAATAGATGATCCTCCAAATTGTATAATGTGAAAGGCCTTTTCCCTGTCACTTCCAACTGGCATGAGATATCATATGTAAGAGTGCTCCCCTCATCCTCATAGTAGAAATCATAAGCAAGGACTAGATATGTCTCCTCCTTGTACATAGGTGCTACCTCGACGCCATCCTCACTAGCAATCCCAGCACGTGTTATCTTGACCGTCATTGGTGCTAGTGTCTTGGGCTCCATCGACCAATTCCAATGTTGCAATGGATTTTGTTGTGTCATCCCCCTCGTAGTCATCCTCGATGGCACCAAATGCCCCCCCCTCCTCTTCGGTACTAGTGACAATCTCCATCAACACACTAGCATCAAAGATCTCATCAAAGTCTACCACTTGGTCATCTCCCATGTACACATCGCTTGATCCAGGTGGATATTGGTGGCCACCCACCTATTCCACTTGAACCCCCACCATTTCTTCGTTCATTTTTTCAGTCTTTGCACAGTTTAGTATTTTTAGCAGTTTTTTCGGGTCCTGAACTTTCGGGGCCATTTTGAGGCCCTAAACGATTTTTTTTTGGGTATTTTGCTATCAAAAAATGACTTCTAACAATGCCATTTTGTCTCGGGAATTGTAGGCCTCGGATCGATCATACGCCTAAAACAGAGATCGTATGCAAAAGTTACGACCCCAGAAAGTTGATGCACCAACTTACCCAAACGGGGCCCACATGACTTTTGGCGCTTCATCTCCCAGGGTTAGGTTTTTGGATGTTTAGGACTTTTGGCATTCCTGTTTATTGTAAAAGGGCCTTCAGAGACTCATGGTAATCATCTTCTCACAGATGCGAGTAGCAACCAAATCTCTTCTCAGAGATAAGCTACCAGCGCCCTAGCTAGTTTATTTCCATTCTGTCTGTAAACATATTTCAGTCATTTGTTATTAATAAAATGAAGTCTTATTTCCAATGCATTTCTGCATTTATGTGTATTTTTGTATTTCATTGTGTTCCTACATAAATCCATATCAGTGGTATCAGAGCGGTCTGCTCTTTCTCGATCCTTCTTTGCATGTCCCCAACGAGATTAGGGTATAAGGAGTTGGGGCTCGATCTGGTTGAACCTTTGCGAGATCAGCCTCGCAAACCCCGATGAACGCCCATGGGAGAAGAAAATAAAGATGAGGGATCAGGATATCCTATCAAAATGTTGCTCGAGGAGGCCCTCGAGAAACAAAGGAACATGATGATGGACAACTTTGCCCAGATTCTTCAACGAATTTCGACTGGCGGTGCATCAACATCCAGAAGCCACTCTGGAGGTGCCACTCCTTTTAAGGTACAAGTAAACTTTGACATTCCCATATTTGATGGCCAAATAGATGCAGATGCCGTAGATAGATGGTGGAGTTTGTTAGAAGGATATTTCTTGGTTCATGAGTTTTCCGATCGAGAAAAGATTATTTTCACACTCCTCAAAGCCGCCCCCCATGTCAAGGACTGGTGGGAAACCTACTCAGAGAAAGAGGGTGAGGGAGAACCCTCTTTGTTCTCAGCCGCACTCACTTGGAATTCTTTATGAGACGCCATCAAGGAACAATATTATCTTGTGGGGAGCTATGCGGAAAAATACATACAATGGACTACTTTGCGGCAGGAAAGGGACCAAGATGTGCATGAGATTACGAATTTGTTTCATACCCTACGCACAAAGTTGGGTATCAAAGATTCAGAAAAACATTTGGTGTTAAAGTACCACATTTGTCTGCATAGATACATTCAAGAGGAAATGGAGTTCCTCGACATCTCCTCACTTGGTGTGGCATACCGATATGCTGCCAAGATTGAGTAGAAGTTCCAACAGAAGAAGCGAGACTTTGGGTCTGCAAATCAGAAGCACGTGAAAGGTACTCCCAAACCGCAAAACAAAGGACCAAGCCAAGGCGAGGTAGCCCAAGACAACCTACCAAAGCCACAAGAAAAGAACAACACCACGAAGCCAAAAAAGGACATGGGGAAGTGGTGTGAGTACCATCAGAGCTCCACCCACAACACAAGTGAGTGTCGGGCCAAGCAGTCACTGGTAGCCGAGTTGAAGGCTTCTGAATCGGATGCATGCTCTAGCTCTGAATCAGAACCTGACAAGGGGAATGAAAGGGGGAAGCAAATTATCAATGCGGAGCCCAACACCATTGTTGCCACCACGAAGATCCAGAAGGAGGAACCAAAAGATCTAGAGGAGGCAGAGAATCTCTTCCATTCCAATATGTGGGTAAAGGGTTCCCCGTTGCAGTTCATTGTCGATAGTGGGNTTGCACCAAGGACGCAACCTCCGCGTCAGTCAACAATGTCGCCTTCCCTACAGCATCAAGCCCTTCACGGATGAGGTATTATGTGACGTTTCTCCTCTTGATGTTTCTGATGTATTATTAGGCCAACCGTACTTGTGGAAGCGACATGTTGTGTATGAGTCTAGGCCTCGTGCTGTTATTATCACTTTGGGCAATAAGATGTACAGGATACCGGAGATAGCACCGCCTACCACCATCTCTTTGGTTACTGCAAAACAATGCAGTAAGCTCATTTCCCAAACCCGAAAATTTGTTTTCCTGATGATCCGCCCTCAGGGAAAGCGGAAGACTGTGGCCATGACCTCCAGACAAGGCCCCACTGCCCAAAAACAACAGATGGATAAGGTTGTGGAGGAGTACGAGGACATCTTCACCTTTCCCGCAAGGGTGCCTCTACACTACCAGGTCAAGCACCCCATCGATCTAACCCCAGGTGCATCACTACCCAATGGACCCATCTACCAATGCTCTGTCCTGGAGAATGAAAAAATCAAGAGGTAGATTTAGGAGCTATTGCAGAAAGGTCACATCCGGTCGAGTTCATCGCCTTGTGGGAGCCCGATTGTCTTGGTGCAGAAGAAGGATGGGACTTGGAGACTTTGCATTGATTATCAAGCACTGAACAAGATCATTGTTCAGAATAGGTACCCAATCCCACAGATTGATGATCTTCTGGACCAACTCAAGGGGGAAAAATATTTCAGCAAGATCAACTTGAAGTCTGGGTATCACTAGGTACCAATCGAACCTTCTGATGTGTGGAATACTGCATTCAAATCCAAGGAGGTCCTTTTCGAATGGTTTGTCATGCCTTTCGGGTTAACGAATGCCCCTGCAACCTTCATGAGGATAATGGACGACATCCTATGGCCATTCACCAACTCATTTGTAGTGGTGTACTTGGATGACATTATGATCTTCAGCCAGACTTGGGAAGAGCACCTCCACCATATCCGACAGGTCCTCCAAACACTGCAGCAACACAAGTTGTGTGCCAATTTGGAGAAATGCACTTTTGGCATAACCCAGGTTTAGTATCTGGGATACATTATTGATGAGCGAGGGGTGCATGTGGATCCAGCAAAGATCCAAGTCATTCGGGATTGGCCAGCCCCAACCACCCTAACAGACCTCCGTATCTTTTTAGGTCTTGCCAATTTCTACCGCAGGTTTGTGTTGGGATTCTCTCATATCACTTGGCCCTTGAGTCAAGTCACCAAGGGAGGAGCTAAAGAAAAATTCTTTTGGTATGAATCTCAACAGAAGGCGTTCGGGGAGNCTCTCATATCACTTGGCCCTTGAGTCAAGTCACCAAGGGAGGAGCTAAAGCAAAATTATTTTGGTCTGAATCTCAACAGAAGGTGTTCGGGGAGTTGAAATATCGCCTCTACTCTGCACTAGTGCTCACATTACCAGACTTGCAACAACCATTTGAGATCGAGACAGATGCCTCTGACTATGCTATTGGGGCAGTCCTTACTCAACATGGGCATCCAGTGGCATATCACAGTGAGACACTTTCTGACATAGTCCGAAAGTATCCCACTTATGACAAAGAAATGTATTCCATTGTGCAGGCTTGTCGGTAATGGAAGCATTACATTTTGGGAAAGGAAATGGTCATCCACACAGACCACCGACCCCTGCAGTTCATACAGACACAAGGGAAGTTGCAGAACGATCGCCATCAGAAGTGGTCCACATACCTACAACAGTTTCATTTGAACATTAAGTACAAAAAAGGTAGCACTAATAATGTTGCAGACTGCCTCAGTCAACCACCCATCGTGGCACTAACCACTGTGCTCAACTCTTGTGGGCACAAGACTTCCGATTGGCCACTTCTCTACACAAGTGATCCAGAATTCGGCCACACATACAATACCCTCTTGGAGGGTAAGCAAGTTCCCAATTTTCACCTCCAGGATGCCATGCTTTGTCACTTGGGACACCTTTGTGTTCCTTCAAGCGAGCGTGCCAAGATGATTTGGAAGGCACACTACAATCGAGTCGCTGGGCATTTCGGGGTCGAGAAAACCGTGGTAGTACTGCAAAAGTATTTCTATTGGCCGAACCTTCGACAAGATGTCGGGAAGTACATCAAGTCCTGCACTGCTTGCATCATTGCCAAACTGACCATCAAGAAGCAAGGCCTCTATACTCCGCTTCCTACCCCCAATCGACCTTGGGAATCCATCTCTATGGATTACATGTCGGGCCTTCCTTCTACTAAGCATGGCAATGACTGTGTTTTTGTGGTCGTCGACCGATTCTCGAAGATGTCCATTATGATGGCCTGCAAGAAGAAT
>JASDQU010011977.1:95960-114122 GCA_032191745.1 Picea mariana
ATCCAGTGGCATATCATAGTGAGACACTTTCTGACACAGTCCGGAAGTATCCCACTTATGACAAAGAAATGTATTCCATTGTGCAGGCTTGTCGGCAATGGAAGCATTACATTTTGGGAAAGGAAACGGTCATCCACACAGACCACCGACCCCTGCAGTTCATACAGACACAAGGTAAGTTGCAGAACGATCGCCATCGGAAGTGGTCCACATACCTGCAATAGTTTCATTTGAACATTAAGTACAAAAAAGGCAGCACCAATAGTGTTGCATACTGCCTCAGTCGACCACCCATCGTGGCGCTAACCACTGTGCTCAACTCTTCTGGGCATGAGACTTCTGATTGGCCACTTCTCTACACAAGTGATCCAGAATTCGGCCACACATACAATACACTCTTGGAGGGAAAGAAAGTTCCCAATTTTCACCTCCAAGATGCCCTGCTTTGTCACTTGGGACACCTTTGTGTTCCTTCAAGTGAGCGTGCCAAGATGATTTTGGAGGTGCACTACAGTCGAGTCGCTGGGCATTTCGGGGCCGCGAAAACCGTGGCCAAACCTTCGAAAAGATGTCGGGAAGTACATCAAGTCCTGCACTGATTGCGCCATTTCCAAACCAACCATCAAAAAGCAAGGCCTCTATACTCCACTTCCTACCCCCAGTCGACCTTGGGAATCCATCTCTATGGATTACATGTCGGGCCTTCCTTCTACTAAGCATGGCAATGACTATGTTTTTGTGGTCGTCTACCGATTCTCGAAGATGTCCATTATGATGGCCTGCAAGAAGAATATCACAGCAGAAGCCACTGCTAAACTCTTCTTTGAACGAGTGTGGGTACACTTTGGGATCCCACAGTCTATCATCTCAGATCAGGACAGTAGGTTCCTCAGTACATTTTGGTCCAGCCTCTGGTTGATGTTGGACACCAAGCTCACCAAGTCCATAGCTTTCCATCCGCAAACTGATGGCTATATAGAGGTCGTCAACCGGATGATCGTACACATTCTGTGCATGTACAATTCAAATCATCCATGCGCATGGGATGAGAGCCTCCCCTATGTACAACACAGCTACAACCAGGCTCTACATAGCTCAACTAGACACAGCCCCTTTCAAGTGGGCTTGGGATTCCAGCCACTATATCCCATTGACATAGCCATGCCATTTGTGGCTACTCAGGAAGATTCAACTCATGTCTAGTCTGAGGCAGATAAGGCAAACAAATTCATTGAGCACATACAACACATCTTCCAATAGGTTCATGACATCTTGGATAGATCCAATGCTAAGTACAAGCAAATACATTATCAACATCGGGTGCCACACAACTTCCAAGTGGGCGACAAAGTGTGGCTGCATTTGCAAAAGGAACGCCTAGTTGGACCCCACCGCAAGCTTCGTTCGCTTCGATATGGGCCATACACCCTCACCAAGGCTGTAGGGGAAAATGCCTTTGAGCTTAGAATTCCACCATTCCTTGGTCTGCACCCAGTGTTCAATGTGGACCGCCTTCGTCCCTACTTTCCACCTCTACTAGACACATCCAACATGGCAGAACAACTCACACCAACAGAGTTAAATCCAGACTGCATGGAACAAGCTAGAACTGATCAAATCATGGATACACAGATCAAGAACACCCGAAAACAAAGGATACCGCTATATCAAGTTGTCAAAGTAGGCCAACTCCTTCACCAAGGCAAATGGCTCACCAGGGACCAAGTTCAGCAGAAGTTTCCTCATCTCATGGAGGAACTCAACGCAATGGAGACCATTACTTCCTAAGGGGGGAGGAATGATCCAGGTGGATATTGGTGGACACCCACCTATTCCACTTGAACCCCCACCATTGCTTCATTCAGTTTTTCAGTTTTTGCACAGTTTACTATTTTTAACAGTTTTTTCGGGTCCTGAACTTCCGGGGCCATTTTGAGGCCCTAAACGATGTCTTTTTGGGTATGTTTCTGTTGCAAATTGGCATCTAACGATGCCATTTTGTCTCGGGCATTGTAGGCCTCAGATATATATTTCCAACTAGCTATCATACGCCTAAAACAGAGATCGTATGCAAAAGTTATGACGCTAGGAAGTTGATGAACCAACTTACCCAAACGGGGCCCACATGACTTTTGGCGCTTCATCTCCCAGGGTTAGGTTTTTGGATGTTTAGGACTTTTGGCGTTCCTGTTTATTGTAAAAGGGCCTTCAGAGCCTCATGGTAATCATATTCTCACGGATGCGAGTAGCAACCACATCTCTTCTCAAAGATAAGCTACCAGCGCCCTAGCTAGTTTATTTCCATTCTGTCTGTAAACATATTTCAGTCATTTGTTATTAATGAAATGAAGTCTTATTTCCGCTGCATCTCTGTGTTTATGTGTATTTCTGTATTTCATTGTGTTCCTACATAAATCCGGATCATCCATGTCATGGCCAACTACATGCTCGAAACAGTCAACCTGAGGTTTTCCCAAGTTCTCGTCCTGATGTGATGTTTTTGCTTCATCAATTGTTTTGGATTCTTCTACCACCTCTGTGAACCACTATGGATGTTATAAAAAAAAATTTAAATTTTTCTGATACTCTTGCATGAGTTGCACAAGTTTTTCTCTAAGTTCTTCCGGGGTTTTCATCTTTCTCAAATCCAATTGTGTAATATACTTCCTAAGTTGTTGATATAAAATTTGTACTACTAACGCAATTTTACCCTCATTGTTGTAGAAAAAGTGGGTAATTTTGGGTGCTGACTTTCGTCAAACACCTAGGCTGTGGATGTCTTTCCACTGTGAAAAACCTCCTTATCGCTCTCCTTAATTCACGGACTAGGTGGTGCCTCAAGTTGTTTCCTCACCGAAATTGTTGATATATTAAGTTATGTTGGTGGCAGTCTGATATAGTAGCTCACAACTGAGTATATAGGTCTGTTAACACTGAAATTGTGCCCAACAATACTGTGTAGTCGCTCAACATGTGATGCTTATGTGGGTGTTTATCACTGCCTTCGACCTCCCCAAAAGCGTATACAAGCGTCCAATGAGGGAAACTCGGATGAAAACAACTATGTAAAATCGGACATTATGTGGGATTTTCGTCCCAGAAGTGATGAAGTTGAAGCCCCATTGTTAAGTTCGGTTCCAATCCCGTTAGAATTTTTTAAATTTTTATTAGGATATTTACTTAACTTGTTGCATAGATACTGTGTCAAACAGTTTATTGTTGTAATGGTTTATGGATGTGTTGGTAAAAAGGGTTTCACAACAAGTTGCGGTCCATACAGTATATATATAACAACAATTTAACTATAAACAACAGAGGCCAACCCACAACATATGTAAGGGTCAACCTGATTTTTATTACTCTATAAATCAGAATTCATGCAATTAGAACAACTCACAAGATTTATCTTGAAGATGTGGCCACTAGGTTGATATTGTTTTGGATGGAAATTAGAGGTCGTCTTGATTGTAACAACAAGAACTCTCCTTGCATTTACCACTGTAAAAATGGGTTTTCCACCCATAATTCACCCCTTGTGATATTCAACCTCTGGTGTATTTATCTATGTTGTATTTGCCAGTATAATGATAATTATGCTACCTGTAGGTGACAAGAGGTAGAAACAAGTCTCATATGATAAAAAAGGTTCTGTAAATACAAAAATCAGGCAGGAAAAATCAATTATGAGGCAGATAAGGAGGTATGTAATAGAAGAATCTGATATTTGACCTGCTACAACACTCAATTTGTCCCCCAATAGTAAAGAATCATCCTCCTCCTAAGGGAAATGACCCAGTAGAGAATACATGGGTTCAGAAGATAAAATCGGCCCTAATGGCAATGTACCAATCCACAAAGTAACCAACTTGACCTCCTGCAATAGAAAATTGGCCTCAACAATGAATACAACCACTCTATGGAAATAAATCTCACCCCTCTATACAAAAATCTGCCCAACAGTAAGTAATCAACCCCCACACTCAAAAACTCAGCCCAACTCGGCCCCAACATCTACCAAATCCACGCAGAAGGAGACTTGACCCTCCAATAGAAGAAATTGGGCCAGTTAAAGAGGGAAAAATCTTCCCTAACTGAGGTTGTGACCCAACAGCAAGATGAAATTGGTGTTGGAGAAGTAATATCTATCTCCAACTAAGAAATCGACCCTAGAATCGATAATCTCTCCCTCCACAACCAATTTTGATCAACAAAACTAAAAAACATAGCCAACAAATAGAAATTCGATCCCTGGGAAATAATAGTTCGCCCAGCCATGGAACGCTCGACCTCTTTCAATAAAATATGTTCTGCACTAGAATACTTCACCCCACGTAGCCAATGATATTTGTTTTTGGTATAAATACTCGGCCCCCAATAGTAAACTTTGGTCTCTTACCCAATGACTTGGAATTCCACAAAGAGCTCGACCCCTCTAGATTTTGGTTCATACATTCCAACAGAGAGTCTATGGTTTGTTGGAAGGAAACAATACTCAAAATTTGCCCCTCAAGGCACCCAAACTTTGTGGACTCACGGAGATGCTCCGCTTAATCTCTAATGATGGATCTGCTATGAATATATCTTCCCTAGTGTGAAGGTACGGCCTCTATTCAATAAGTAGCGCCCTGCATATACATAGACTCCAGCCTGCTGACAATATTTTTTGTAAGAAGGGTAACTTGAGCTCTCAATTACAGAAGTGTGCAGAGGCTAATGAAATTCTCCAACAAAGATAGACCCATGATTTCTCCTAAAGAAATCATTCCTCACACTCAGAACTTCAGTTTCTTAAGAAAAAACTCAACCCAAATGAGATATAGACCCAACATACACAAAACTCAACTTCCTCAATAAATATGACTCCCTTTTGGAAATCCAAACTCATCTAACACCGTGAATCTCATCCGCCACTTCTAAAACTCAATCACAACAGAAGGAAATCACAGCCACTAAAGATATCTAAATGATCAACGAGGAAGAAATTTGCATGATTTTTGTTATTCAGAAATAACCCTGATGATGGCCCTTTGGTAACCTCCACATCTTTTGAAGATAATGCTCTTATACTGATCCATATTTATGTAGGAACACAATGAAATAAAAAATTACACATAAATGCAGAGACGCAGTGGAAGTAAAACTTCATTTCATTAACAACAAATGACAAAAATATGCGTACAGACAGAATGGAAATAACATAGCTCGGGCGCTGGTAGCTTATCTCTGAGAAGAGATGTGGAAGCTATTGGCCTATGAAATTTGTGTTACAATGAGGCTCGAAGGCCTATATATTATTGAGAAACAATGGAAAACCATAAAAATCCAAAAATCTAACCCTAGGAGATGAAACGCTAGAATATGGGCCCCATCGGGGTAAATTGGTACATCAATTTCCCTAAGTCTTAAATTCGGCATACTATTTCTATTTGACACACACAATATATCGTTAGAAAGATATATCCAAGGAATACACTTCTGACAGCGAACATCAAGTCTGGGATGGACTCATACTCTTCGGAGCATTGATGCCAAAATAACATCATCTAGGGCCTGAGAACGGCTCCGGAAGTTCAGGACCCGAAATACTGTTGACATTCAGTAAATTGTGCTACAAATAAGGAAACTAAAAAACTAAAAGAAACAATGGTGTGGGTCCAAGTGGAATAGGCGGGTGGCCACCAATATCTAGCTGGATCATTCCTCCCCGCTTAGAAAATAAATGGTCCCCATTGCGTTGAGCTCCTCCATAAGATGATGAAACTTCTATTGAACTTGGTCCCTGGTGAGCCACTTTCTCTGGTGAAGGAGTTGGCCTTCTTTGAAAACTCGATATGGATGGATCCTCTGTTGGTGGGTGTTCTTGATCTGTGTGTCCATAATCCAATCAGTTGTGGCTTGTTCCATGCAATCTGGTTTTAGCTATGTTGGTGTGAGTTGTTTTGCGATGTCGGATGTGTCCAGTAAAGGTGGAACGTAGGGCCAAAGGGATTCCACATTGAACACTGGGTGTAGACCAAGGGATGGTGGAATACTAAGCTCAGAGGCATTGTCCCCTACAACCTTGGTAATGGTGTATGACCCATATTGGAGCGAGTGAATCTTACGGTAGGGTCTAGCGAGGCACTCCTTTTTCAAATGTAGCCACACTTTGTCACCCACCTGGAATTTATGTGGCACCCAATGTTGATCATGTCGCTACTTGTACTTAGAATTGGCTCTGTCCAAGATGTGATGAGTTTGTTGGCGAATGTGTTGAATGCACAAAATGAATTTGTTTTCCTTGTAAGCCTCAGACTAGACATGGGTTGAATCTACCTGAGTTTCCACAAATGGCATGGCTACGTCAATGGGACATAGTGGCTGGAATCCCAAGCCCACCTGAAAGGGGATGTGGCTGGTTGATCTATGGAGAGCCTGATTGTAGCTGTGTTGTACATAGGTGGGGATCTCATCACTTGTGCATGGATTCTTTGAGTTGTACATGCACAGAATGTGTACAATCATCTGGTTGAAGACCTTTGTCTGGCCATCATTTTGCGGGTGGAAAGATGTGGACTTGGTGAGCTTGGTGTCCAGCATCGACCAGAGGTTGGACCAAAATGTACTGAGGAACCTGCTGTCCCGATCTGAGACGATAGACTATGGGATCCCAAAGTGTACCCACACTCGTTCAAAGAAGAGTTTAGCATTGGATTCTACCACGATATTCTTCTTGCAGGCCATCATAACGGACATCTTCGACAATATGTCGACGACCACAGAAACGCAGTCATTTCCATGCTTAGTAGAAGAAAGGCCCAACACGTAATCCATGGAGATGGATTCACAAGGTCGACTAGGGGTAGGAAACGGAGTATAGAGGCCTTGCTTCTTGATGGTCGGTTTGGAAATGGTGCAACCAGTGCAGGACTTGATGCACTTCCTGGCATCCTGTCGAAGGTTCGGCCAATAGAAATACTTTTGCAGTACTGCCACGGTTTTCTCGACCCTGATATGCCCAGTGACCTGACTGTAGTGCGCCTCCCAAAACATCCTGCCACACTCACTTGAAGGAACACAAAGGTGTCTCGGGTGGCATAGCAGGGCATCCTGGAGGTGAAAATTAGGAACTTTCTTACCCTCCAAGAGCGTGTTGTATGTGTGACCAAATTCTGGATGAGTTTTGTAGAGAAGCGGCCAATCGGAAGTCTCGTTCCCACAAGAGTTGAGCACCATGGTTAGTGCCATGATAGGTGGTGGGCTGAGGCCGTCTGCAACATTATTGGTGCTTCCTTTCTTGTACTTAATGTTCAAATGGAAGTGTTGTAGGTATGTGGACCAATTCTGATGGTGATCATTCTACAACTTCCCTTGTGTTTGTATGAACTACAAGGGTTGGTGTTCTGTGTGGATGATCGTTTCCTTTCCCAAAATGTAATGCTTCCATTGTCGGCAAGACTACACAATGGATTGCATCTCTTTGTCATAAGTTGGATTCTTCCGGACTGTGTCGGAGAGTGTCTCACTGTGATATGCCACTTGATGCCCCTATTGAGTAAGGACTGCCCCAATATCATAGTCTGCGGCATATGTCTTGATCTCAAATGGTTGTTGCAAGTCTGGTAATCTGAGCACTTGTGCAGAAGAGGCGATTCTTCAAATATTCGAATGCCTTCTGTTGAGATTCAGAACAAAATAATTTTTCATTTTCTCCTCCCTTGGTGACTTGACTCAAGGACCAAGTGATATGAGAGAATCCCAACACAAACCTGCGGTAAAAATTGGCAAGACCCAAAAAGTTGCAGAGCTCTGTTAGGGTGGTTGGGGTTGGCCAATCTCGAATGAATTGGATCTTGTCTAGATCCACATGCACCCCCCACTCATCAATAATGTATCCCAGATACTGAACTTGGGTCATGCCAAAAGTGAACTTCTCCAAATTGGCACAAAACTTGTGTTTCCACAGTGTTTGGAGGACTTGTCGGATGTGGTGGGGGTGCTCTTCCCAAGTCTGGTCGAAGATAAGAATGTCATCCAAGTACACCACTACAAATGAGTTGGTAAATGGTCTCAACATGTCTTATATTAGTCTCATGAATGTTGCAGGGGCATTCGTTAACCCAAAAGGCATGACCAACCTTTCGAAAAGGCCCTCCCTGGATTTGAAGGCAATCTTCCACGCATCAGAGGGTTCGATTGGTACGTGGTGATACCTAGACTTCAATCAATCTTGCTAAAATATTTTTCCCCCTTGAGTTGGTCTAGAAGGTCATCAATCCATGGGATCAGGTACCTATTCCAGACAGTGATCTTGTTCAATGCTCGATAGTCAATGAAGAGTCCCCGAGTCCCATCCCTCTTCTACACTAGCATGATCGGGCTCCCACAGGGTGATGAACTCGGTCGGATGTGACCTTTATGCAACATCTCCTAAATCTACCTCTTGATTTCATCATTCTCCATAACAAAGCATCGATAGATTGGTCCATTGGGAAGCAGTGCACCTGGGGTAGAGGCACCACTGCGGGGGAGGTGAAGATGTCCTTGTACTCCTCCACGATCTTATCCATCTGTTGTTGTCATGCAAAGGGGACCTCTCTGGAGGTTGTGGCCACAATCTTATTCTTTCCCTGAGGGTGGATCATTACGAAAACAAATTTCCTGGGTTTGGCAATGAGCTTACTGCATTGTCTTGCAGTAACCAAAGAGATGGATGTAGGATGTGCTATTTCTAGTATCATGTACAACTTATTGCCCAAATAAATAATAACAGCACGAGGCCTAGACTCATAGATGGCATGTCGCTTACACAAGTATGTTTTTCCTAATAATGCCTCAGAAATATCAAGGGCAGAAATGTCACATAATACCTCATCCGTGAAGGGCTTGATGTTGTAGGAAAGGTGATGTTGTTGGCTGACGCGTAGGTCCCGTCCTTGGTTAAGCCACCTAATGGTGTATGGTTGTGGGTGTGATGTGGTCGGCGAGCCCAATCATTTCACAACCTCTACTGAGAAGAGGTTCTTCTCTCTCTCACTATCGACAATGAACTGCAATGGAGAACCATTTATCTACATCTGGTAATGGAAGAGGCGCTCTGTCTCTTTTGGATCTTCTAGTTCCTTCTTCTAAATCTTTGTGGTGGCAACGATGGAGTTGGGCTCTGCATCGATAATTTGCTTCCCCCTGTCATTTCTCTTGTCGGGTTGTGATTCAGATTTCGAGCCTGCATCCGATTCAGAAGCCTTTAACTTGGCTACCACTGACTTCTTGGACTGACACTCACTTGTGTTGTGAGTGGAGCTCTGATGGAAATCACACCAGTTCCTCGTGTCCCCTTTTGGCTTCGTGGTGTTGTTCTTTTCTTGTGGCCTTGGCGGGTTGTCTTGGGCCGCCCCGCCTTGTCTTGGTCCTTTGTTCGGCAATTTTGGGGTACCTTTCCCTTGCTTCTGATTTGCATACCCAAAGTCTTGCTTCTTCTGTTTGAACTTCTGCTCAATCTTGGCAGCATACCGGTATGCCGCAACAAGAAAGGAGATGTCGAGGAACTCCATTTCCTCCTAAATGTATCTATGAAGACAACTGCGGTACTTTAACACCAAATGTTTCTCTGAATATTTGATACCCAACTTTGTGCATAAGGTATGGAACAGATTCGTTAGCTCATGCACATCTTGGTCCGTTTACTGTCATAGCGTAGTCCATTGTATGTATTTTTCCTCATAGCTCCCCACAGGATAATATTGTTCCTTGATGGTGTCTCGGAAAGAATTCCAAGTGGATGCGACCAAGAACAGAGAGGGTTCCCCCTCGTTTTGTTGCTCCCAGTAGGTTTCCCACCAGTCCTTGACATGGGGGGTGGCTTTAAGGAGTGCAAAAATTATCCTTTCTCGGTCGAAAAAGTCATGAGCCGAGAAAAATCCTTCTAACATATTCAACCATCTATCAATGACATATCCATCTATTTGGCCCTCAAATATGGGAATGTCAAAGTTTGCCTGTACCTTAAAAGGAGTGGCGCCTCCAGAGTGGTTGTTGGATGTAGATGCACTGCCATTGGGCAGTCATTGAAGGATCTGGGAAAAGTTGTTCATCATCGCATTCCTTTGTTTCTCGAGGGACTCCTCGATCAATAATTTGATAGGATATCTTGCTCTCTGATCTTTCTTTTCTTCCCCCATGGGCGGTCGTCGGGGTTTGCGAGGCTGATCTTGCAACGGTTCAACCAGATCAAGCCCTAACTCCTTATACCCCGACATCGTTGGGGACATGCAAAAAAGGATAAAGAAAGAGAAGACTTCTCTGATACCACTAATCCGGATTTATGCAGGAACACAATGAAATACAGAAATACACATAAATGCAAAGATGCGGGGGAAGTAAAACTTCATTTCATTAACAAAAAATGACTGAAATATGCTTACAGACAGAATGGTAACAAAATAGCTCGGGCGTTGGTAGCTTATCTCTGAGAAGACATTGATTTCACTATTGATTTGGTACCATGAGCTTCCCTAGTGTCCAAGACACCTTACAGAATGGGCATGCACCAGAATTGAAAGAATTGCATATGCAACTAGACGAATTTTTTAAGAAGGGGTATATACGCCCAAGTGTGTCACCATAAAGTCACCATAAAGAACAAATATCCTTTGAAAATGATTGATGATTTATTTGATTAATTGAAAGGTGCAATAACATTTTTCAAGATTGACATGAGGTCAGGCTATTATTAAGAAAGATGGCATCCATGACAAGATATGTGTATTATGAATTTATAGTAGTGTCGTTTGGGATATTGAATGTCTCAACAATTTTCATGTGCCTAATGAATGGAGTGCTCAAGGAGTACCCATATAAGTTTGTGATCATTTTCTTAGATGATATTCTCATTTACTCAATGAAAGAATAATATTGCAAGTTTTGAGAAAGCATAAATTATATGCCAATTTAGAAGTTACTACATTGTTAGAATAAGTTGGTTGATGCTCAATAGTGGCTTCTTTGCAATAACTTCATCTTGACGTAAGAAAGACCTTAATCTGAAACATCGTGGACTGATATGTGAAGCATCCAAGGTGCCTCAACCCTCCATCCTCATCTATGTGGATAGAGTCCCATCTGGTAGAATATCTTATGATTTTCTTTCTGACATAATAACAAACAATGACATGTCATCATAATATTCATTGGACTTGGATCGAGAGTATTTGGTTCATAAATTTGAATCTGGACAGCTTTCAGGCACTTTTTCTGAATTTGACCGTTTATAAAAAAGCTATGCGGTGGCTTTACATTATGTTTTATTTGCCCGCACAGACCTTATCATTCTCTTCTTTAATCTGAATCTGGCCATCTTTTAGGCGCTTTTTCTGTCTTTCTTTAATCTGAATTTGGCAATCTTTTAGGCGCTTTTTCTGCGTTTGGCCGTTGTTAAAAAGCTACGTGGTGGCTTTACATTATGTTTTCTTTGCCCGCGCGGACCTTATCATTCTCTTCTTTAATCCAGTTTGTGTGTCTGCGTTTGGATGCTTTGTGTGGTTTGTGTGTTTGAGTCTAGATGCTTTGCATGGTTTGTGTGTCGGTTTGGATGTTAATGTATTGTGTGTTTTTTGATGGTACAGTCCTTGCGTTGTTATCTCTGTATGCATGTGTGTCTGTCTGTTAGTATTTATTTGTTGATGAAGAAGAAGGGAAATGATCGCGTCAATATTTAATTTCTGGACATCCATTTTGTTCAGTTTCAGCTATGCCAACTCTGACCACTGATTAATTCTTAATGGTGTCCGTCCATCCACTATTAATTATATCTTTAATTATTTTTGTATGCATGTGTGTCTGTCTGTGTGTCAATATTTAATTTGATCGCGTCAAAAATATTTTCCATTTTAGGGTTTATTATTGATCACTCTTTCACTTTCACACGGAAAGAAAATTAATCTAAATTTATTTTCACAGGGTCCTTTTCTGTTTCTGTTGAAAAGGATCCTGAAGAACATTTTGATGAAAAGGATCCTGAACAGCATTTTGATGAAAATATTTGATAGATGGTCCATTTTTCAATTTAGGAATTTATCGTCTCTTACAATAAATATAATAGAGATTAGAGTTCCGAATATATTGCCTTTATGCGGTGTGTTCCAATCTTCCATATTGCTTAAGTTTTGGGTGCAAGGTTAATGAAGAAAGGAAAATCGGATGTGTTTATTGAAATCACTTTTGTATGTGAAAATACTAAGCTAAAACTTCCATTTACGCAAATTATTTTTTATGTCAAGGTTTCTTTTGATTCATCTTTCACTTGGATGAACAATTAATTTTATTTTATTCTGCATGCAGGAGTGCTACCCATTTTCTGTGGAAAAGAAGCTAGACAGAAAGGATATATCTCAGGGGCACTGTAATTTGTAAGTCCTTGAATAATTTTCTAATCGAGATCCTTACCTGAGTAGATCTTGTTTATTAAATGATGCAGTGGAATTTCCCCGTGTAGATTTTATTCATTTTGAGTTTGAAGAGGTTTAATTTCTTTCCTGGAATGCTAAAGATATCGTGGATAAAACTGTAGAATTTTCAAATTTATTTTAATGATGGGCATGATATTCGCTGAAAATGTACGTTATCAGGAATCGAAATTATGATAAACTGCAAGTATTTTAATTAATTGAAATTATGCTCAAATCCAAGGAAATCACAGATACACGGTGGTTTAGAATAGAAACAAACATTGAGGTTTCATGAAACAGGTTTGACCAATGTTGGTTTGCCTATGTGGCATGGAAATCGCTATATACGAAAATAATTCATATTTGATTGCTGAAACAACACTGAAAATAATTCAAGATTTTAAGAGCAGGTAATGACGAATCACGAGAGAAATTATTTATAAGACATGATGTTCCAGTATTTCATAGATAAAAATGTTGTCCATCTTTTATGTAAGAGGCATTATTTTGATATGCAGCTCGGAAGTACATGAAATGTTGATGAAATTCCTGAACAGTAATTTGATGAAACTTTGTAAATAAATGATCTGCATTGCACATTTATTAAATAATTTACTTTCTGAATAGAGTTTCCTGAAACAATTTGCTTTCTGAACAGAGTTTCCTGAAATAATTTGTTTCTTGCCAAGTATTTCTAGAAATTAGTTCCTGGATATTCAGTTTTGCAACCAATGGAAACTTCCGTAATGTTCACTTCTTCTAAATAATGAGAAAAAAATATATCAAAATTTTAATTCAATAATAATACTAATAACAACAAATAATTATGTCTCAGCCATATATCTAGTAATTAGAATATCGTGAAGAATATTTTGATGGATGGTTTGTTTTGCAAATTTGTAGAATGATTTATTTGGTGATTAGTATTTCTAAAAGATTTATACAAAAATACAAAGATTTATGCAAGCAACTTTTAGATAAAAAATAGAAATGTTTCTTGATAGCATTGTTGAAGGTTCGATAGATGGGATTTCCTATAGGTCCCCTCTGGGGGAATTAATAGAGGAATGTATTATACATTCCTCTATTAATTCCCCCACCCCCACCGATGGATAATGCCATGGAGGAGTACGAGGACATCTTCACCTCCCCCGCAGGGGTTCCTCTACACTATCAGGTCAAGAACCCCATTGATCTGACCCCAGGTGCGCCACTACCCAATGGACCAATCTATCGATGCTATGTTCTGGAGAATGACAAAATCAAGAGGTAGATTCAAGAGTTGTTGCATCAATGTCACATCCGACCGAGTTCATCGGCCTATGGGAGCCTGATCGTGATGGTGCAGAAGAAGGATGGGACATGGAGACTCTGCATTGACTATCGGGCACTGAACAAGATCACTGTCCGGAATAGGTACCCGATCCCACGGATTGATGACCTTCTGGACCAACTCAAGGGAAAGAAATATTTCAGCAGTCTGAACAAGATCACTGCCTCGAATAGGTACCCGATCCCATGGATTGATGACCTTCTGGACCAACTCAAGGGGGAGAAATATTTCAGCAAGATCAAATTGAAGTTTGGGTATCACCAGGTACCAATCGAACCCTCTGATGTGTGGAAGACTGCCTTCAAATCCAAGGAGCGCCTTTTCGAATGGTTGGTCATGCATTTCGAGTTTACCAATGCCCCTGCAACCTTTACTAGACTAATGGATGACATCTTGCGACCATTCACCAACTCATTTGTAGTGGTGTACTTGGATGACATTCTGATCTTCAACCAGACTCGGGAAGAGAACCTCCACCACATCCCACAGGTCCTCCAAACACTGCGACAACACAAGTTGTGTGCCAATTTGGAGAAGTGCACTTTTGGCATGAACCAGGTTCAGTATATGGAATACATTATTGATGAGCGAAGGGTGAATGTGGATCCAGACAAGATCCAATTCATTCGGGATTGGCTAGCCCCAACTACCCTAACAGATCTCCACAGTTTTTTAAGTCTTGCCAATTTCTACCACAGGTTCATGTTGGGATTCTCTCATATCACATATTCTTGTGAGGAGACATATCCAATCCTTTCTTATGATTTCTACTATGAGGATGAGGGGAGAACTCTTACAGATGATATCTCATGCGAGTTGGAAGAGATAGGGTAGAGGCCTTTCATACTATACAATTTGGAGGATCGCCTGTTGGTGACCGAGGATTAGGTTACACATGTGTTGACCAGAAATGATGGATCTCGTAGGTTGATTGAGGAGATTTCTTGGAGAGCCCAGATGGAGGAGCGACACATCGAGATAGTATGTGGATTCACTAGTTCCCAATTGCGCATCATCATGGAGGAACTAGAACAACTCGAGTCAAATTACTTGCAACTATTTGTGGGCAACGACCTATCTCTCAAGTTTGTAGAGGACATGGACCGAGAGTTTTAGGAGCTGCATTATCAATTGAGCATGGCACGCTCTTCACCACCTATAGCAGGGACTCCATCATCTTTGGTAGCAGTGACACAAGAGAGCATGTGTGCCACACATATTGAGAGGAATGAGCATTTCAAGTTGCAACTACTCAAGGAGAGTTTGGATTCCTCTCTGAGTTGGCATGGCAGGGATCATGTGCCCTTTCTTTTGGAGAGCTCATTAGAGGTTTCAATCTTAGCTGCAGAGGATATAGTTGAGCACATTCCTTGTGGACCAAGCCACAAGGAGATATACCCATACTTTGATTGGGTGGACAGATACATGACGTATATGTACACAACTTGGGATGTAGGTTCAGTCATCATTAGTAGAGTGTTGGGTCCAGTAGCATATACAGGATATAGGATGGTACAGGAGGACACGGTGGTGTGCAATAGTATACAGGATCCCTCGTTGACACATGGTGGTGTTCACTGGAGCTTCGAAGTGTTTCCTCCAGGGAGACCTCCTGAACGAGTCCTTGATTTTATCATTGGCATCGAGGACAGTCGTGGATTGATGGATGTTGAGATGCCTTGGTTGTGTAGGATCCATGATAGAAAGTGCCTGGAGTGGAGAGTGAACTCAGAGTGTGATGAGCAGGTGATTATGATTAGAGTAGTGCAACGTCAGGATGGTGGAATCTCTTTGAGATTGGTATGGGACCTTGGGATTGCAATCGTTAACAGCTTGACAACCGACACCAATGGGATTGCTAGTTTACATAGGTTTGGTTTTTGTGAGGAGGGTCTTCGGAGGAGTTGATCGAGTTCATACAACTTCCGAATGCTTGGATGATCAAGAACAATTAGGCATGATCTTGTGACAACACCTCCCAGATTCACGCTATGAGCAGAGGATACTCCACCTTCTCCAGGATGATTTGGGACCCTAGTATCATTTTCAGACACATTGAGTCGATGGATCATCAGATTATGATCACATTTCTTGAGGACAAGCAATATTGGGGTGGGAGGATTTGCAATGTCCTATTTTTAGCAAAATTAAATATTTAATTAATTATTTCATTATGTTTCCTAAAGCTAAATTTGGCAACTAATATTTAATTAATTATTATTTAATTTTAAGTCACTTTAAAGTCACTTTATTAAATAAAGTGCTCTTCTAGAAGCTTTGATAAATTTGGGTTAGATCTCTCTACAAAGATCCACATAACCTTTAAAAGGAAAAGAGAGAAAGTCATTTGGGAAGATTGGATTTTGGATCATTTTATTGTGGAGTGCTTGGTGAGCCAAGGTTTTCGTTAGGGTTTTGGAAAAAACCTTTCATTAGAGATTGGCTTCGGTGCTGAGACTATCCACCCTAGTCAAAAAAAGACGGGAATCCATCTAGGGTTTCCATTGGAGCTTACGTCCCTTTTCATCTTGGTGTTCTATTTGGAGAGATCGGGCATTGTTCCATGTTATGTTTTTTTATTATTTATGTATTGCAACTTCCATAACAACCATTTCTGATTTTAAATTTTTATTCAGTGATCTCGTAATAATAAAATTCCCCTGTTATATCTTCCATTTATGTGTTGTTTGATGTGTATATGATATGTTTGAAGAAATTACAAGGGTTTGTAACAAAGTTAAAGCCGTAATTTTATTTACAAATTAAAACCCTATTTTTCTCATAAGCGAGATCTTATAAACTATTTAGTGGTCTCCCTTCACTTTACTTCACAATTTGGTGAACGAATCACAAGTCTACCAGATAATTTCTTTTCCTCCATTATGTATCCACATCATATTCAATAATGTAGAGAATTAATCAATTTCTGCTTCTTCTTCCCGTAATATGACCATTGATGGTTTGTCATTTTACTAAGAAATTCAGTGCATTTACTTTATCATGGCTTTCCTTTACCCTACAATGATAAAATATTGATATATTTTCAGGTTTATATTTTTTCTCCAAGGTAAATGCCTCATTGATTATTTCTTGAAATGCTAATGCCTTATTGTTCATCGCCTCTTCCTCCCTTGCTTGTTTTGTTGGTTTCCTTCTCGAGCCTTTCTTCACATGCCTTTCCTCTTCAGATGGGTGGCCATTCCTCATCGCATGAAGGTGAGAAATCGGTGGTTTCTAACGGGAGGTATATTTCCATAGTCCACTTCTATTTCAAAATTACAAGTTGTTTCAAAGTTCTAATCACCACTTGTTGCACGTAGGGGAGGTATTTCTCCTTCTTACACCTCGGATTTTTTATCCTTGGAGACTCTTGTCTTGCGTCTTTCTCATTATGAATAGAAAAATATTTAACATTTCAATTAGTTGTGGGGTTTCTATGGCCCTTGCTACTGTCGTTTTGGTGACTATCTTGAAGAGTCCATCTTCTTGAGTAGCCTTGTGAGAGGTTGGGAGGGGGGCGGGGGGGCACTTAAATGGAATTTTCTCATAACTAAGATTTCACGTATGAACTCAATCTCTAATATGGATTTCCAAATATTTCAAAATCCATTTTTTAGGTGAAATTATACACAAGCTCTTGAATAGATGTAAATTCCCGCTTGGATTCATTGTTGTCAAAATATATATATATATATATATAGTACAACAAAATTTGAATGAACAATATTTAATATTTATATAATACATAAAATTTAAAGTTTTGCTTCAAAGTAAATAAAAATATAAATAGAATTTTATTTTAAACTCAAAAATTTCAAATTAAATTAATTTAGAATATTTTTTAATTTAAATACTTTGTATATATTTTATTTTTAATAAATTTTAAAATATTTAATTTTTATATAATACATAAAATTTAAAATTTTACTTCAAAGTAAATAAAAATATAAATAGAATTCTATTTTAAACTTAAAAATTTAAAATTAAATTAATTTAGAATAATTTTTAATTTAAATACTTTGTATATATTTTATTTTAATAAATTTTAATCTAAAAAAGTTTATTTTTTATTTGATGTTAATAAAAATTAAATCAAAACATATACAAACTTAAAATGCCCTTTCATATAGATTAAAATGGAACCATAAGTACATCTCCACTGGGAGCACCTACTTTGTTGGAGCGCAACTAGATAACTGTTTACATTTAGGAAAAGTGCCTTGCAAATCTAGTATTTGACACAACTATTTACTGGTGATGACAAATATTGAAAAGAAAGTTACCGAGCATTATTTCACGGTACAAACAAAATTCTATTATGGGTCTTCTCATTCCTCCTTAAAAATATGCCAAGTCGTTCAACTAACCCGTGTCATGAAGCCTACACATTGATTACTATTCTAA
>JASDQU010011977.1:128635-150403 GCA_032191745.1 Picea mariana
ACCGCAACTAGATAATTGTTTACATTTAGGAGCCAGATTCAGATTAAAGAAAAGAGAGCAAAGAAAACATAATGTAAAGCCACCGTGGAGCTCCCAGGAGAACCAGTTTGTAGATTAAAATGGAACCATAAGTACATCTCCACGGGGAGCACCTACTTTGTTTGACCGCAACTAGATAACTGTTTACATTTAGGAAAAAGTGCCTTGCAAATTTCGTGTTTTACACAACTATTTTACGGTGATGACAAATATTGAAAAGAAAGAACATTATTTCAGGGTACAAACAAAACGCTATTATCAGTCTTCTCATTCCTCCTTAAAAATATGCCAAAGTCTGTCAACTAATCAATGTCACGAAGCCTACACGTTGATTTCTATTCTAAACCACCATTTATATGTAATTGGTATACTTACCTTTCTTTCTATTCTAAACCACCGTGTATATATATATATATATATATATATATATATATATATAATTTCTATAACTGTGTCAAGAAGCCCTAAGTTTCTTCCTATTCAAAACCACCACGGTATTTCTTTACGTTTTTTTCTATTTTAAACCGACACCGTATTTCCTTGACTGTGAGCGTTTAAATTTCTATACACTACAAAGAATGGAAGAGCTAGCTAAAGAAATAAAGTAGTTGCAGTACAGGATACAATTTCTTTTCTATTCTAAACCGACACCGTATTTCCTTGGCTGTGAGGGTTTAAATTTCTATACACTACAAAGAATGGAAGAGCTAGCTAAAAAAATAAAGTAGTTGCAAAGAATGGAAGAGCTAGCTAAAGAAATAAAGTAGTTGCAGTATAGGATACAATTTCAACAAATAAGACTTACACATTACAGTGCTCCTGACTACATCCTTCCCGTTTAGTTTCTTTTCCACTCAAAATGGCCGACACTCTTGCATGTAGAATAGAATTGAATTAATTCTCCGTCCAAGTGAACGATGAATCAAAAGGAACCCTCACATGAAAAATAATTTGCATAAATGAAAGTTCCGATCTGCCATAAAACATACAACAATACTATCAATAAACATTTATGATTTTCCAGTCTTCTTTAACCTTGCAACTAAAACTTCGTCAATATGGAAGATTTCAAAGTCGATGTCTCAATCCTCTTCCAAGCTGCAAATCAAAATAATGCCTCTTACATAGAAGGTGGACAACATTTTTATCGATGAAAGAGTGGAATGTCATGTCTTATAAATAATTTCTCTCGTGATTCCTCATTACCTGCTCCTAAAAACTTGAATTATTTTCATTGTTGTTTCAACAATCAAATATGAATTATTTTCGTATATAGTGATTTCCATGCCTCGTAGGCAAATCAACATTGGTCAAACCTGTGTCATGAAACCTCAGCGTTTATTTCTATTCTAAACCACCGTGTATCTGTGATTTCCTTGGATTTGAGCGTAATTTCAATTAATTAAAGTACCTGCAGTCTATCATAATTTCAATTACTGATAAGGTACAATTTCAGCGAATATCATGCCCATCATTAAAATAAATTTAAAAATTCTACTGCATCATTTAATAAACAAGATCTACTCAGGGAAGGATCTTGATTAGAAAATTATTCAAGGACATACAAATCACAGTGCCCCTGAGATATATCCTTCCTGTCTAGCTTCTTTTCCACAGAAAATGGCCAGCACTCCTGTATGCAGAATAAAATAAAATTAATTCTTCATCCAAGTGAAAGATTAATTGGATCTTGATTAGAAAATTATTCAAGGACTTACAAATTACAGTGCCCCTGAGATATATCCTTCCTGTCTAGCGTCTTTTCCACAGAAAATGGCCAGCACTCTTGCATGCAGAATAAAATAAAATTAATTCTTCATCCAAGTGAAAGATGAATCAAAAGAAACCTTGACATCAAAAAATAATTTGAATAACTGCAAGTTTTAGTTTAGTATTAGCTTAGTATTTTCGCATACAAAAATGATTTCAATAAACACATCCGATTTTCCTTTCTTCATTAACCTTGCACCCAAAACTTAAGCAATATGGAAGATCGAAACACACCGCATACAGGCAATATATTTGGAACTCTAATCTCTATTATATTCCTAAATGTGCAAAACGGACCATCTCTCAAAAAATTTCATCAAAATGCTGTTCAGGATCCTTTTCATCAAAATGCTTTTAAGGATCCATTTTCAACAGAAACAGAAAATGACCGTGTGAAAATAAATTTAGATTAATTCTCTTTCCGTGCGAAAGTGAAAGACTGATCAATAAGAAACCCTAAAATGGAAAATAATTTTCATAAGAAATCCCTGTACCAGTTATCTATCGAACCTTCAACAATGCTATCAATAAACTTTTCTGGTTTTCTTTCTTAAAGCTTATTTGTAACAATTGCTAACCCTTCAACTCTATTATATCTGTTTGAAGAGGCAGATAATTTCGGAAATTTGTAAACCTAACCACCCCCAAAAAAATTCAGAATTATTCATCGATTCCTCGAATTTGCAAAATAGATTATCCATCAAAATACTTCACAGGAAACAAATTATTTCAAAAAATTGCTACTCTTCATGATATAATGTCATGATATAATTAGTAGTAGCTGGACGGACACCATTAAGAATTAATCAGCGGTCAAAGTTGGCATACCTGAAAATAAATGAAATGGATGTCCAGGAATCAGTACTCCTGCAAATTAAATATTGACGCGATCGTTTCCCTTCTTCTTCATCAACAAATAAATACTAACAGACAGACACACATGCATAAAGAGATAACAACGCAAAGACTGTACCATCAACCAACACACAACCAACACACGATACATTCACATCCAAACCGACACACAAACCATGCAAAGCATCCAAACGCAGACGCACAGACTAGATTAAAGAAGAGAATGATAAGGTCCGCACGGGCAAAGAAAACATAATGTAAAGCCACCGGGTAGCCTTTTAACAACGGCCAAATGCAGGCCAGATTAAGATTAAAGAAGAGAGACCAAAGAAAACATGATGTAAAGCCACCGCGGAGCTTTTTAACAACGGTCAAATGCAGAAAAAACGCTTGAAAGCTGGCCAGATTAAAATTTATGAACCAAACACTCTCTATCCAAGTCCAACGAATATTACGATGACATGTCATTGTTTGTTATTATGTCAGAAAGAAAATCAGAAAATATTCTACCAGATGGGAGTCGGGACCACTGTCCACAGAAATGATGATGACATGTCATTGTTTGTTATTATGTCAGAAAGAAAATCAGAAAATATTCTACCAGATGGGACGACTATCAACGGAGATGAGGATGGAGGGTTGAGGCACCTAGGATGCTTCACATATCATCAATCAGTCCAGGATGTTTTAGATTAAGGTCTTTCTTACGTCAAGATGAAGTTATTGCAAATACGTCATTATTGAGCATCCTCCAACTTATTCTAATTATTATGTTACTATGTAGTAACAGTAAATGTTTGTGATATATGTTATTAATCATCTTCCTTCCTAAATTGGCATATAATTTATGTTTTCTCAAAACTTGCAACACCATTCTCTCATTGAGTAAATGGGAATATCATCTAAGAAAATGGTCACAAACTTATCTAGGTATTCCTTGAGCACTCCATTCATTAGGCACATGAAAATTGTTGGGACATTTGATATCCCAAATGACACTAGTATAAATTCATAATGCCCATATCTTGTCATGGATGTTGTCTTGCTTGATAATAACCTGACCTCATGTCAATCTTGAAAAATATTATTGCACCTTTCAATTAATCAAATAAATCATCAATCCTTTGCAAAGGATATTTGTTCTTTATGGTGACACACTTGGGCGTATATATCCCTTCTTAAAAAATTCTTCTAGTTGCATATGTAATTCCTTCAATTCTGGTGCATGCCCATTCTGTAAAGTGTCTTGGACACTGGGGAAGCTCATGGTACCAAATCAGTGGCGAAATCAATATCTCTTTTAGGTGGCGGTCCTAGAATATTTCCAAAGACATCTTCAAAATCCCCCAAGACTAGATGGTCTTCAATACTTGCCACATTATCCCTAACTACCTCTTCCGTACAGGCTGCAAAAATTTGACATCCCTCCCTGAATTTTTTTTTTTCAGCAGCATGGTTGAAATTTCTCTAGCAATTGTTTCTCTCAGAATGCTTTGAATCTTGCTTTGTTTCCCATCCTCATCAAGAAAAGTTATGGTCCTGTTGTAAGAATCTAGAACAACATGGTATTTTTCCAACCAATCCATGTCAATCGAACAGTCATATGATCCCAATGGTATGATGTTCATATCCACCTTTGTGTTGAGTCAATTTATGTCTACTCGACAATATTTAACCAACTCATTGATCTTCCTTTTAGCCCCCGTGGCTAATTGAACTAACCAAAATTTATTATGCTTACTCCTTTGCAAGTAAAAATTTTCAACAATGTCAGAGTTTATGTAACTATGGCTAGCTTGAGAATCAATTAAAATTGATATGGGTTGGTTATCAATCTTACCTTCCACTTCAATCATGGGGGATTGATACTCTGCTTGCTTGTTATCCAAGGATGCATAAATCCTTGGCATGCTTCCTCCCATATCTTCAACTGTTTCATCCTCTTGAATGTTGTGCACAATTCACATTCTTTCACCTTTGTGAATCTAGTCCTTATATAAATGATTTCCCTTACATTCCCAACATTCTTACAGGTTGTTTCCTTGACATTTTCCCAAATGAATCTGTTGTCTTGTGCTAAATTTGGGTTGATTGACCTTGCTGATTTGATTGGGAGTTATTTCTGAAAAAAGGTGGTTTAAAACCCTTATGCCTTTGCTCTTTCTTACCCTTCATCTTTTCATTCCAATATTTTTGGAAGAATGACCTCCCTCTTCTTTTCTCATAAAGATGCTTTTCTCTCCTCCAAAGTTCTAGGGTTATCATATTGTATCTTGTCACTGTACAAAGAGGGTAACCCACTCAAAAACCTTTGGATTTTTACCTTCTCATCCTTTGTGAAGCCCACATACTTCAACAACTCAAAGAACCTCTTATGATACTCATCCATTGTCATGCTTCCCAACTTGAGTTCAAATAATTCTTTCATCTTTGTTTCATATTAATGCTCTAATAAATATTTCTTTTGGAAATATCCTTTGAACTGCCTCCATGAGACCTTTCTCTCATCAAGGTGTTTGGGTTACTTAATATGATCCCACCACATGGCTTCCTTTCCTTGTGATTGGTAGGTTGCAATTCTTTTTTCTACCATGGAGGGATAATCGTGAAACTGGAAAGATTTCTTCATTTCCAATAGCCAGGCCTCGGCCTTTTATCCCTTCCTTTGATCACCATTTAAAGTAGGTGACTCGATTTTCATGAGATCACCTTGAAAGATGTATCCCTTAGGCATTCTCCTATGTCTCCTGACATGAGACACAATTGGTCTGCTCCCTGGCCCTGAACTTGCATCAGTTCTCCAAGTGTATTTCTCTAGGGAATGCTGATGCTTGCTCATGCTCCTTGAATCCTATCATTCCCATGTTCATCTGATCTAGGTGGATATTGGTGGCCACCTGCCTATTCCACTTGGACCCACACCATCGTTTCATTTAGTTTTCCAGTTTCCTTAATTGTAGCACAATTTACTATTTTTGGCAGTTTTTCGGGTCCTGAACTTCCAAAGCCATTTTGAGGCCCTAAACGACGTTTTTTGGGCATGAATCCTGCGATGAATATGGGTCTGCTTCGAACTCGATATTCTTTGTCAGAAGTGTATTCCTCAGATAGATATTTCTAGCGATGTATCATGCACGTCAAACGGAGATAGTATGCCAAATTTATGACCCCGGGAAATTGATGTACCAATTTACCCCAACGGGGCCCATATTCTGGCGTTTCATCTCCCAGGGTTAGGTTTTTGGATGTTTAGGGTTTTCCATTGTTTCTCAATAATATATAGACCTTTGAGCCTCATTGTTACACAGAGTTCAGAGGCCAGTAGTCGCCGCATCTCTTCTCAGAGATAAACTACCAACGCCCGAGCTATTTTATTTACATTTTGTCTGTAAGCATATTTCAATCATTTGTTGTTAATGAAATGAAGTTTTACTTCCACCGCGTCTTTGCGTTTATGTGTATTTTTGTATTTCATTGTGTTCCTGCATAAATCTAGATCAGTGGTATCAGAACAGTCTGCTCTTTCTCGATCCTTCTTTGCATGTCCCCAACGAGGTCAGGGTATAAGGGGTTAGGGATCGATCTGGTTGAATCGTTGCAAGATCAGCCTCGCAAACCCCAATGACCACACATGGGGGAAGAAAATAAACATGAGGGAGCAGGAGATCCTATCAAATTATTGCTCGAGGAGGCCCTCGAGAGACAAAGGAATGCGATGATGGACAACTTTGCCCAGATCCTTCAACGACTGCCCACTGACAGCGCATCTACATCCAGCAGCCACTCTGGAGGTGCCACTCCTTTCAAGGTACATGAAAAATTTAACATTCCCATATTTGAGGGCCAAATAGATGCAGATGTTGTTGACAGATGGTTGAATTTGTTAGAAGAATATTTCTCGGTTCATGACTTTTCTGACCGAGAAAGGATTATTTTTGCACTCTTTAAAGCCGCCCCCCATGTCAAGGACTTGTGGGAAACCTACTGGGAGAAACAAAGCAAGGGGGAACCCTCTTTGTTCTCGGTCGCACCCACTTGGAATTCTTTTCGAGACGCCATCAAGGAACAATATTATCCCGTGGGGAGATATGAGGACAAATACATACAATGGACTACGCTGCAACGTGAAAGGGACCAAGATGTGCATGAGCTGACGAATCTGTTCCATACCCTAAACACAAAGATGGGTATCAAAGATTCAAACAAACATTTGGTGTTAAAGTACCGTAGTTGTCTTCATAGATACATTCAGGAGGAAATGGAGTTCCCGGACATATCCTTGCTTGGTGCGGCATAACGGTATGCTGCCAATATTGAGCAGACGTTCAAACAGAAGAAGCAAGACTTTGGGTCTATGAATCAGAAACAAGGGAAAGGTACCCCTAAACTATCGAACAAAAGACCAAGCCAAGGCAGGGCAGCCCAGGACAACCCGCCAAAGCTGCAAACAAAGAACAACACCACGAAGCCAAAAATGGACACATTGAAGTGGTGCGAGTTCCATAAGAGCTCCACTGACAACAAAAGTGAGTGTCGGGCCAAGCAGTCACCGATAGCCAAATTGAAGGTTTTTGAATCGGATGCAGGCTCCGAATCTGAATCATAACCTGACATGGGGAATGACAGGGGGAAGCAGATTATCGATGCAGAGCCCAATGCCACTGTTTCCACCACGAAAATCCAGAAGAAGGAACCAAAAGATCCAGAGGAGGTAGAGCGCCTCTTCCATTCCCAGATGTGGGTAAAGGGTTCCCCGTTGCAGTTCATTGTCGATAGCGAGAGCCAAAAAAACCTCATCTCAGTAGAGGTCATGAAACAACTAGGCTTGTCGACCATAGCACACCCACAACCATGCAGCATCAGGGGACTGGACCAAGGACAGGACCTCCACATCAGCCAATAATGTCACCTTCACTACAACATCAAGCCCTTCATGGATGAGGTATTATGTGACATTGCTCCTCTTGATGTTTCTGATGTACTATTAGGCCAACCATACTTGTGGAAGTGACATGTTGTGTATGAGTCTAGGCCTTGTGTTGATATTATTGCTTTGGGAAATAAGTTGTATAGGATACCGAAAATAGCACCGCACATGTATGCACATTGCGAATGGACTTCTGCATTGAAGTCCACAAACATTTCTTGTCAAAATCTTTCTACTTATTTATGATGTTGTGCTATAAATATACATTAAATATTTATAAGACAAACTCTAAGTGGTTATTTCTTTTAATAGAGTTGTAAAATATCTCCTACCTTTAGAATACTTGTAACCTCCATTGAAACTAAATATGCTTGCAAGTTTGTAGGAAACTAGATAGTTAGTTGTTTTCTCTTGTTTTCTTTCTTATTATTTTTTGAATCTCTCTTCAAATTCTCACCCTTCCTTTTACTAAGCTCCCTTATTTGACCTTCTTGAGACATCCTTCTTGCCAAATCTTGTATTAAAACCCTCCACATGGGTAGTATAGCAAGCATTACATCTTTTAGCACTGATCCAAGAGAAATACACTTCTCACAACATAAGAAGAGGTAAGAATTGATCCCAGAGAAATCCACTTCTCACAACATAAGAAAAACATGCACGTGGCTGAATAAATGCTAGAATTGTTAACGAAGTCCTATTTCAATGGTTAAGTAGAAATTTTGATAGTCTCCTCGCCAAGGTTTAAAACACCTAGAGTCATGGTTAGCCCCTTGTGCAATGTTTTCCCCATGCAAATGTGGTGTTTCAAGCGGTTAAAGAATGGTACAAATTCTAAACGGTTTTGGTGAAATACAGACCCCACTCATGGCTTCTTAGCCAAAAGGATATTCCTTATGTGTTGCAAGCCGACTACACTTCATTATAACATTCCCACACTCAACAGGAGGTGTGTTTGTCACATTGTGATAAAATGAAGCATCTTGTCAAATAAAATGCTAGAATTTGATTTATATTTATTTTCTTTGTATATTAAATTCCTTTAAATAAATAAGAAAAGAAAGCGTGTTCATTAATATTGTTTTAATCATTTTTTGAAGGTGAGGTTGAGTAGAGTTATTTGATCATCTTTTCTACATACTAACATATCAGGGCTTATAAAAAAATAATCATAAATGTTAAGATAAGCACAAAATTAGTAGCATGTCTTCCATGTAGAATCAACTTCAATTAAAGTATTCAGAATGAGTAATTCATGTACAAAAATTGTAGAACTCAAAGTTACTCCTTATAGTACTTAGTGCAAATATTGCACAAGATTGGTTTTATATTGATCAATGTGTTATGGCCTTCCATGAGCAATCAACCTCAATTAAAGTATTCACAATCAATAATTCAGGTTCAAAAATTGTAGAACCAAAAGTTATTATAATACTTAGTTAAAATGCTTATTGTTGTTTCTTTCTAATGGTATAGTGATCAAATACTAGAAAACAATTTAGTTAAAATCCTTATTRGTGTTTCTTTCTAATGTTATAATGATCAAATACTAAAACACTTGTTGACAAGTTTAACATGAAAGAAGCAATAGACCCTAATGGACCCTAACATTGTAATAGATTAGTTATGTTCACACAGAACTTAATTAAGATATGTTTTGAATAGAAAATCTTGTTAGAAGTCATTGTAACAATTTATACCCTTCCACTTAAAAACAATATCAAATAGGAAGTTCTTGAATGTTAAATTTGTTTAGTGAATCAGATTTTATTATTAAAAAGATGGGGCTTCTCCTTTGAAACCCTATCTCTCTCTTATGTTCTTCTATGGAAAATGTTGTCAAAAGGAGTGCTAGATCCATCTCATATCCCTTCACTCAAAAAGTAGATGCATTCAAAGCATTTGCGAGTGATGTTGCATGAAAAGAAAAACCAGTAAGATATGAGCTTGCAAATTGTTTTACAAAAGAACATAATCCTTGATGATATTAGTTGTAAAATTGAGACTCCATGTATGCATAGTACTCATGTTTGTAGAGATGCCCCAATAGATAAATTCAATGGAACCTATATAAGCCCTAAGCCTTCGAAAGCATAGATTTCTCTCCAATGGCTCCCTCATATCCAAGGATCAGTGAGGGATTTTCGTTGTTTAGAAGGGTTATACTCCATTCTCTTTGACCACAACATTGATAGGGACAACATTTTTAGAATAGATCATGGTTTTTAGGTGTCAATGAACAGTATTTAAATGATGAAGTTCCAATACCTATTCTATTGTGTGTGTCTCCCATTTGTCCCATTGCATCTCTGGGATGATAAAACTCTAAATGACATGGATAACCTTTTAAGGAAATATATTGACAACAATGAATCCAAGAAGGAATTTACACCTATTCAAGAGGTTGTGTAGAATTTCACCTAAAAAAAGGATTTTGAAATATTTGGAAATCCATATTAGAGATTGAGTTCATACGTGAAATCTTAGTTATGAGAAAATTCCAATTAAGTGCAGCTTATACCATGATTATTAATAGTTACAAAAAAATGTCCAAAAACTCCCCCCCAACCTCTCACAAGGACACTCGAGAAGACGGATGCTTCAAAACGGTCACCAAAACGACAATAGCAAGGGCCATAGAAACCCCACAACTAATTGAAATGTTAAATATTTTTCTATTCATAATGAGAAAGAGGCAAGACAAGAGTCTCCAAGGATAAAAAGTCTGAGGTATAAGAAGGAGAAATACCTCCCCTAGGTGCAAGAAGTGGTGATTAGAACTTTGAAACAACTTGTAATTTTGAAATAGAAGTGCACTATGGAAATGTACCTCCCCTTAAAAACCACCAATTTCTCACATTCATGCGATGAGGAATGGCCTCCCATCTCAAGAGGAAAGGCATGCAAAGAAAGGCTCAAGAAGGAAACCAACAAAAGAAGCAAGGGAGGACGAGGCAGTGAAGAATGAGGCATCTTTTCAACCAATAATCAATGAGGCATTTTCCTTGGAGAAAAAATATAAACCTGTAAATATATGAATATGTTATCATTGTAGGGTAAAGGAAATCCATGATAAAATAAATGCACTGAATTTCTTAGTAAAATGAGAAACCATCAATGGTCATATTACAGGAAGCAGAAGCAGAAATTGAATAATTCTCTACATTACTCTGGTAGACTTGTGATTCTTTCACCAAATTGTGAAGTAAAGTGAAGGGAGACCACTAAATAGTTTATAAGATCTCGCTTATGAGAAAACTAGGGTTTTAATTTGTAAATAAAATTAGGGCATTAACTTTGTTACAAACCCTTGTAGTTTCTTCAAACATATCATATACACATGAAAGCGCACATAAATGGAAGATATAACAGGGGAATTTTATTATTATTGGATCACTGAATACAACTTTATAAGCAGAAATAGTTGTTATGGAAGATACAATACATCAATAATAAAAAACATAACCTGGAACAATGCCCGATCTCTCCAAACAGAACACCAAGATGAAACAGGACGGAAACTCCAATGGAAACCCTAGATGGATTCCCCTCTTTGTTTAAATAGGGTGGATAGTCTCACCACTGAAGCCAAACTCTAATGAAAAGGTTTTTCCAAAACCCTAATGAAAACCTTTGCTTACCAAGCACTCCACAAGAAAATGATCCAAAATCCAGTCTTCCCAAATGACTTGCTCTCTTTTCCTTTTGAAGGTTATGTGGATCTTTGTAGAGAGATCTAACCCAACTTTATCAAAGCTTCTAGAAGAGAACTTTATTTAATAAAGTGATTTTATAAGGTTATTTTGATTAAGTCACCTAAAATTAAATAATAATTAATTAAATATTAGTTGCCAAATTTAACTTTAGGAAACATAATGAAATAATTAATTAATTATTTAATTTTGCCAAAAATGAGACATTACAAATCCTTCCACTCCAATATTGCTTTTCCTCATGCAATGTTATCATAATCTGATGCTCCATCGACTTAATCTATCTGAAAATGATACTAGGGTCCCAAATCATCCTGGAGAAGGTGGAGTATCCTCTGCTCATAGCATGAATCGGTGAGGTGTTGTCACAAGATCCTGCCTAATTGTCCCTAGTCATCCAAGCAGTCAGAAGTTGTATGAACTCGATCAACTCCTCTGAAGACCCTCCTCCCAACAACAAAACCTATGTAAACTAGCAATCCCATTGGTGTTAGTTGTCAAGCTGTTAACAATTGCAATCCCAGGGTCCCATACCAATCTCAAAGAGATGCCACCATGCTGATGTTGCACTACTCTAATCATAATCACCTGCTCATCACACTCTGACTCCAATCTTCACTCCAGGAACTTTCTATCATGGACATTACAAAACCAAGCCATCTCAACGTCCATCAATCCATGATTGTCTTCGATCCCAATGATAAATTCAAAGACTTGGTTAGGAGGTCTCCCTGGAGGAAACGCCTCGAAGCTCCAACGAAAAACACCATGTGTCAACGAGGGCTCTTGTTTATTGTTTCACACCACTGTGTCCTCCTGTACCATCCTATATCCTATATACGCTACAGGACCCAACACTCTACTAATGATCACTGAATCTACATCCCAGGGTGTGTCCATATACGTCATGTATCTCTCCACCCAATCCAAGTATGGGTATATCTCTTTGTGGCATGGTCCACAAGGAATGTGCTCAACTATCTCCACTACAGCTAATATCGAAACCTCTAATGAGATCTCCAAAAGAAAGGGCAGATGATCCTTTCATTTCCAACTCAGAGCAGAATCCAAACTCTCCTCAAGTACTTGCAACTCGAAATGCTCCTCCCTCTCAATATGTGCGGCACACATGCCCTCCTGTGTCACCGTTACCAGAGATGATGGAGTCCCTACTATAGGTGGTGAAGAGCATGCCATGCTCAACTGATAATGTGGCTCCTAAACATCTCGGTCCTTGTCCTATGAAAACTTGAGAGAAAAGTCCATGTCCATAAATAGTTGCAAGTAATTTGACTTCAGTTATTCTAGTTCCTCCATGATGATGCACAATTGGGCACTAGTGACTCCACCTACTATCTCGATGTGTCACTCCTCCATCTGGGCTCTCCAAAAAATCTCCTCAATGAACCTACGAGCTCCATCAGTTCTTGTCAACACCTGTGTAACCTGATCCTCAGTCAGCAACATACGATCCTCCAAATTGTATAGTGTGAAAGGCCTTTTCCCTGTCACTTCCAACTGGCATGAGATATCATCTGTAAGAGTGCTCCCCTCATCCTCATAGTAGAAATCATAAGCAAGGAATGGATATGTCTCCTCCTCSTACATAGKTKCTACCTCGACTCCATCCTCACSAGSAATCCCAACACATGTGTTATCTTGACYRTMAYTGGTGCTAGTRTCTTGGGCTCCATCGRCCAATTCCAATGTTGCAATGGATGTTGTTGTGTSATCCCCCTCGTAGTCATCCTCGATGGCACCAAATGCTCCCCCCTCCTCTTTGGTACTAGTGACAATCTCCATCAACACACTAGCACTAGTTATGGTCAAGATAACACATGTGTTGGGATTGTTGGTAAGGATGGAGTCGAGGTAGAAAATATGTACGAGGAGGAGACATATCCAATCCTTTCTTATGATTTCTACTATGAGGATGAGGGGAGCACTCTTACAGATGATATCTCATGCCAGTTGGAAGTGACAGGGAAAAGGCCTTTCACACTATACAATTTGGAGGATCGTCTGTTGGTGACTGAGGATCAGGTTACACAGGTGTGGACAAGAACTGATGGAGCTCGTAGGTTCATTGAGGAGTTTTTTTGGAGAGCCCATATGGAGGAGTGACAAATCGAGATAGTAGGTGGAGTCACTAGTGCCCAATAGTTGCAAGTAATTTGACTTCAGTTGTTCTAGTTCCTCCATGATGATGCACAATTGGGCACTAGTGACTCCACCTACTATCTCGATTTGTCRCTCCTCCATCTGGGCTCTCCAAAAAATCTCCTCAATGAACCTACGAGCTCCATCAGTTCTTGTCAACACCTGTGTAACCTGATCCTCAGTCAGCAACATACGATCCTCCAAATTGTATAGTGTGAAAGGCCTTTTCCCTGTCACTTCCAACTGGCATGAGATATCATCTGTAAGAGTGCTCCCCTCATCCTCATAGTAGAAATCATAAGCAAGGAATGGATATGTCTCCTCCTCCTACATAGGTTCTACCTCGACTCCATCCTCACCAACAATCCCAACATATGTGTTATCTTGACCATAATTTGTGCTATTGTCTTGGTCTCCATCGGCCAATTCCAATGTTGCAATGGATGTTGTTGTGTCATCCCCCTCATAGTCATCCTTGATGGCACCAAATTCTCCCCCCTCCTCTTCAGTACTAGTGACAATCTCCATCAACACACTAGCGTCAAAGATCTCATCAAAGTCTACCACTCGGTCATCTCCCATGTACACATCCTTGTCATGGCCAACTACATGCTCTAAACAGTTAACCTGAGGTTTTCCCAAGTTCTCGTCCCGATGTGATGTTTTTGCTTCATCAATGGTTTTGGATCCTTTTACCACCTCTGTGAACCACTATGGATGTTCTAAAACAGTTGTTAAATTTTTTTGATATTGTTGCATGAGTTGCGCAAGTTTTTCTCTAAGTTCTTTCGGGGTTTTAATATTTCTCAAATCCAATTGTGTAATATACTTCCTAAGTTGTTGATGTAGAATTTTTACTACTAATGCAATTTTCCCCTCATTGTTGTAGCAACAATGGGTAATTTTGGGTGCTGACTTTCGTCAAACACCTAGGCTGTGGATGTCTTTCCACTGTCAAAAACCTCTGTATCGCTCTCCTTAATTCACAGATTGGGTGGTGCCTCAAGTTGTTTCCTCAGTGAACTTGTTGATATATTAAGTTATGTTGGTGGCAGTCTGATATAGTAGCTCACAACTGAGTATATAGGCCTATTAACACTGATATTGTGCCCAACAATACTGTGTAGTCACTCAACATGTGATGCTTATGTGGGTGTTTATCACTGCCTTTGACCTCCCCAATAGCGTATACAAGCGTCCAATGAGGGAAACTCGGATGAAAAAAACTATGTAAAATCAGACATTATGTGGGATTTTCGTCCCAGAAGTGATGAAGTCGAGGCCCCAATCTTAAGTTCGGTTCTAATCCCCTTAGAATTTTTTTAATTTTTATTAGGAAGTTTACTTAACTTGTTGCATAGATACTATGTCAAATAGTTCACTGTTGTAATGGCTTATGGATGTGTTGGTAAAAAGGGTTTCAAAAGAAGTTGCGGTCCATACAGTATATATATAACAAGAATTTAACTATAAACAACAGAGGCCAACCCACAACATATATAACGGTCAACCTGATTTTTATTACTCTACAAATCAAAATTGATGCAATTAGAAAAAACTCACAAGATTTATCTTGAAGATGTGGCCACCAGGTTGATATTGTTTTGGATGGAAATTAGAGCTTGTGTTGACTGTAACAACAAGAACTCTCCTTGCATTTACTACTATAAAAATGGGTTTTCCACCGAGAATTCGCCCCTTGTGATATTCAACCTCTGGTATATTTCTCTGTGTTGTCTTTGCCAGTATAATGATATCTATGTTGCCTGTAGGTGACAAGAGGAAGAAACAAGTCTTAGATGATAACAAAGGTTCTGTATATACAAAAAGCAAAAATTAGTTATGAGGCAGATAAGCAGGTATGTAATAGAAGCCTCTGATATTTGACCTGCTACAGCACTCAATTTGTCCCCCAACAGTAAATAATTGTCCGCCTCCTAAGGGATACGAATCAACAGAGAATACATGGGCTCAGAAGATAAAATTATCCCTAATGGCAATGTACCAATCCACAAAGTAACCAACTCGACCTCCTGCAATAGAAAATTGGCCTCAACAATGAATACAACCACTCTATGGAAAGAAATCTTCCCCCTCTATACAAAAATCTGCCCAGCAGTAAGTAATCAACCCCCACACTCAAAAACTCAGCCCATCTCGGCCCCAACATCTACCAAATCCACGCAGAAGGAGACTCGACCCTCCAATAGAATAAATTGGGCCATTCAAGGAGGGAAAAATCTTCCCTAACTGAGGTTGTGACCTAGTAGCAAGATGAAATCGATGTTGGAGAAGTAATATCTGTCTCCAACTAAGAAATCGACCCTAGAATCGATAATCTCTCCATCCACAACCAATTTCGACCAACAAAACTAAAAAACATAGCCAACAAACAGAAATTCGATCCCTGGGAAATAATAGTTCGCCCAGCCATGAAACGCTCGACCTCTTTCAATAAAATATGTTCTGCACTAGAATAATTCACCCCACGTAGCCAATGATATTTGTTTTTGGTATAAATACTCGATCCCCAATAGTAAATTTTGGTCTCTTACCCAATGACTTGGAATTCCACAAAGAGCTCGACCCCTCTAGATTTTGGTTCATACATTCCAACAGAGAGTCTATGGTTTGTTGGAAGGAAACAATACTCAAAATTTTCCCCTCAAGGCACCCAAACTTTTTGGACTCACGGAGATACTCCACTTAATCTCTAATGATGGATCTGCTATGAATATATCTTCCCTAGTGTGAAGGTATGGCCTCTATTCAATAAGTAGCGCCCTGCATATACATAGACTCCAGCCTACTGACAATATTTGCTGTAAGAAGGGTAACTCGACCTCTCAATTACAGAAGTGTGCAGAAGCTAATGAAATTCTCCAACAAAGATAGACCCATGATTTCTCCTAAAGAAATCATTCGTCACACTCAGAACTTCAGTTTCTTAAGAAAAAAGTCAACCCAAATGAGATATAGACCCAACATACACAAAACTCAACTTCCTCAATAAATATGACTCCCTTTTGGAAATCCAAACTCATCTAGCACCGTGAATCTCATCCGCCACTTCTAAAACTCAATCACAACAGAAGGAAATCACAACCACTAAAGATATCTCAATGATCAATGAGGAAGAAATTTGAATGATTTTTGTTATTCAGAAATAACCCTGATGATGGCCCTTTGGTAACCTCCACATCTTTCAAATATCATGCTCTTATACTGATCCATATTTATGTAGGAACACAATGAAATACAGAATTACACATAAACACAAAGACGAAGTGGAAGTAAAACTTCATTTCATTAACAACAAATGAAAGAAATATGCGTACAGACAGAATGGAAATAACATAGCTCGAGCATTGGTAGCTTATCTCTGAGAAGACATGTGGCAGCTACTGGCCTATGAACTATGTGTTACAATGAGGCTCAAAGGCCTATATATTATTGAGAAATAATGGAAAACCTTAAACATCCAAAAATCTAACCCTAGGAGATGAAACGCCAGAATATGGGCCCCATCGGGGTAAATTGGTACATCAAGTTCCCTAGGTCCTAACTTTGGCATACTATCTCCGTTTGACGCACACAATACATTGTTAGAAACATGTATCCAAGGAATATACTTCTGACAGCAAATGTCAAGTCCGGGATGGACTCATATTCTTCGTAGCATTGATGCCAAAATAACGTCGTGTAGGGCCTGAAAATGGCCTCGGAAGTTCAGGACCCAAAAAACTGTTGACATTCAGTAAATTGTGATACAAATAAGTAAACTAAAAATCTAAAAGAAACAATGGTGTGAGTCCAAGTGGAATAGGTGGGTGGCCACCAATATCCACTTGGATCATTCCTCCCCCCTTAGAAAAGCAATGGTCCCCATTGCGTTGAGTTCCTCTGTTGAACTTGGTCCCTGGTGAGCCACTTGCCCTGGTGAAGGAGTTGGCCTTCTTTGAAAACTCAATATGGATGGGTCCTCTGTTGGAGGGTGTTCTTGATCTGTGTGCCCATAATCCAATTAGTTGTGTCTTGTTCCATGCAATCTGGTTTTAACTATGTTGGTGTGAGTTGTTCTGCAATGTCAAATGTGTCCAGTAGAGGTGGAAAGTAGGGCCGAAGGTGTTTCACATTGAATACTGGGTGCAGACCAAGGGACGGTGGAATACTGAGCTCAGAGGCATTGTCCCCTACAGCCTTGGTAATGTTGTATGGCCCATATCAGAGTGGGTGAATTTTGCGATAAGGTCTAGCGAGGCACTCCTTTTTCAAATGTAGCCACACTTTGTCACCCACCTGGAATTTGTGTGGCACCCGATGTTGATCATGTCGCTACTTGTACTTAGAATTGGCTCTGTCCAAGATGTGATGAGCCTGTCGGTGAATGTGTTGAATGCGCAAAATGAATTTGTTTGCCTTGTAAGCCTCAGACTGGACATGGGTTGAATCTGCCTGAGTTGCCGCAAATGGCATGGCTACATCAATGGGATATAGTGGCTGGAATCCCAAGCCCACCTCAAAGGGGATGTAGCTGGTTGATCTATGGAGAGCCCAATTGTAGCTGTGTTGTACATAGGAGAGGCTCTCATCACTTGTGCGTGGATTCTTTGAGTTGTACATGCACAGAATGTGTACAATCATCTGGTTGACGACCTTTATCTGGCCATCATTTTGCAGATGGAAAGATGTGGACTTGGTGAGCTTGGTGTCCAGCATCGACTAGAGGCTGGACCAAAATGTACTGAGGAACCTGCTGTCCCGATCTGAGACGATAGACTGTGGGATCCCAAAGTGTACCCACACTCATTCAAAGAAGAGTTTAGCATTGGCTTCTACTGTGATATTCTTCTTGTAGTCCATCATAATGGACATCTTTGAGAATATGTCGAAGACCACAGAAACACAGTCATTTCCATGCTTAGTAGAAGCAAGGCACGACACGTAATCCATGGATATGGATTCCCAAGGTCGACTAGGGGTAGGCAACGGAGTATAGAGGCCTTTATTCTTGATGGTTGGTTTGGAAATGGCACAACCAGTGTAGGACTTGGTGCACTTCTTGGCATCGTGTCGAAGGTTCAGCCAATATAAATACTTCTGCAGTACTACCATGGTTTTCTCAACCGTGATATGCCCAGCGACCTGACTGTAGTGTGCCTCCCAAAACATCTTTCCACGCTCGCTTGAAGGAACACAAAGGTGTCCTAGGTGACATAGAAAGGCATCCTAGAGGTGAAAATTAGGAACTTTCTTACCCTCCAAGAGCGTGTTATATGTGTGACCAAATTCTGAATCAGATTTGTAGAGAACCGACCAATCGGAAGTCTCGTGCCCACAAGAGTTGAGCATTGTGGTTAGCGCCATGATAGGTGGTGGGTTGAGGCTGTCTGCAACATTATTGACGCTTCCTTTCCTGTACTTAATGTTCAAATGTTACTATTGCAGGTATGTGGAACACTTCTGATAGCGATCATTCTACAAATTCCCTCGTGTCTGTATGAACTGCAAGGGTCGGTGGTCTGTGTCGATGATCATTTCCTTTCCCAAAATGCAATGCTTCCATTGTTGGCAAGCCTGCACAATGGATTACATCTCTTTGTCATAAGTTGGATGCTTCTAGACTGTGTCGGAGAGTGTCTCACTATGATATGCCCCTGGATGACCCTGTTGAGTAAGGACTACCCCAATATCATAGTCTGAGGCATATGTCTCGATCTCAAATGGTTGTTGCAAGTCTGATAATGTGAGCACTGGTGCAGAGCATAGGCAATGCTTCAAATATTCGAACGCCTTCTGTTGAGATTCAGAACAAAATAATTTTTCTTTTGCTCCTCCCTTGGTGACTTGACTCAAGGGCCAAGTGATATGAGAGAATCCCAACACAAACCTGCGGTAGAAATTGGCAAGACCCAAAAAGTTGCAGAGCTCTGTTAGGGTGGTTGGGGTTGGCCAATCCCAAATGAATTGGATCTTGGGTGGATCGACATGCACCGCCCGCTCATCAATAATGTATCCCAGACACTAAACTTGGGTCATTCCAAAAGTGCACTTCTCTAAATTGGCACACAACTTGTGTTGCCGCAGTGTTTGGAGGACTTGTCGGATGTGGTGGGGGTGCTCTTCCCAAGTCTGGTCGAAGATCAGAATGTCATCCAAGTACACCACTACAAATGAGTTGGTAAATGCTCTCAATATGTCTTATATTAGTGTCATGAAGGTTGTAGGGGCATTCGTCAACCCGAAAGGCATGACCAACCTTTTGAAAAGGCCCTCCTTGGATTTGAAGGCAGTCTTCCACATATCATAGGGTTCGATTGGTACCTGGTGATACCCAGACTTCAAGTTGATCTTGCTGAAATATTTTTCCCCCTTGAGTTGGTCCAGAAGGTCATCAATCCATGGGATCAGGTACCTATTACGAACAGTGATCTTGTTCAGTGCCTGAAAGTCAGTGAAGAGTCCCCAAGTCCCATCCTTCTTCTGCACCAGCATGATCGGGCTCCCACAGGGTGATGAACTCAGTCGGATGTGACCTTTCTGCAACATCTCCTGAATCTGCCTCTTGATTTCGTCATTCTCCATAACAGAGCACCGATAGATTGGTCCATTGGGCAGCAATGCACCTGGGGTCAGATCGATGAGGTGCTTGACCTAATAGTGTAGAGGCACCACTGCGGGGGATGTGAAGATGTCCTCATACTCCTCCACGACCTTATCCATCTGTTGTTGTCATGCAAAGGGGCCCTCTCTGGAGGTCGTGGCCATAATCTTCTTCTTTCCCTGAGGGCGGATCATTACGAAAACAAATTTCCCGGTTTTGGCAATGAGCTTACTGCATTGTCTTTCCGTAACCAAAGAGATGGTTGTAGGAGGTGCTATTTCCAGTATCCTGTACAACTTATTGACCAAAGTAATAATAACAGCATGAGGCCTGGACTCATACACAGCATGTCTCTTCCACAAGTATGGTTTTCCTAATAATGCCTCAGAAACATCAAGAGGAGAAATGTCACATAATGCCTCATCCGTGAAGGGCTTGATGTTGTAGGGACGGCGGCATTACTGGCTGACGCGCAGGTCCCGTCCTTGGTGAAGCCACCTGATGGTGTATGGTTGTGGGTGTGATTTGGTTGGCAAGCCCAGTCATTTCGCAACCTCTACTGAGATGAGGTTCTTCTGGCACCCGCTGTCGACAATGAATTGCAACGGGGAACCCTTTACCCACATTTGGGAATGGAAGAGGCACTCTGCCTCCTCTGGATCTTCGTGGTGGAAACGACGATGTTGGGCTCCGCATCGATAATTTTCTTCCCCCTGTCAATCCCCTTGTTGGGTTCTGATTCAGATTCAGAGCCTGCATCCGATTCAGAAGCCTTCAACTCGGCTACCACTGACTGCTTGGCCTGACACTCACTTGTGTTGTGAGTGGAGCTCTTATGGAACTCACACCACTTCCTCGTGTCCCTTTTTGGCTTCGTGGTGTTGTTTTTTTCTTATGGCTTTGGCGGGTTGTCTTGGGCCGCCCCACCTTGGCTTGGTCCTTTGTTCGACGGTTTGGGGGTACCTTTCCCTTACTTCTGATTCGCATACCCAAAGTCTCGCTTCTTCTGTTTGAACTTCTGCTTAATCTTGGTAGCATACCGGTATGCCGCAGCAAGAAAGGAGATGTCGAGGAACTCCATTTCCTCTTGAATGTATCTATGAAGACAACTGCAGTACTTTAACACCAAATGTTTCTCGGAATATTTGATACCCAACTTTGTGCGTAAGGTATGGAATAGATTCATCAGCTCATGCACATCTTGGTCCCATTATTGCCGCAGCGTAGTCCATTGTATGTATTTTTCGTCATAGCTCCCCACAGGATAATATTGTTCCTTGATGGCGTCTCAGAAAGAATTCGAAGTGGATGTGACCAAGAACAGAGAGGGTTCCCCCTCGCTCAATTGCTCCCAGTAGGTTTCCCACCAGTCCTTGACATGGTGGGTGGCTTTAAGGAGTGCAAAACTTATCCTTTCTCGGTCGGAAAAGTCATGAACTGATAAATATTCTTCTAACATATTCAACCATCTATCAATGACATCTCCATCTATTTGGTCCTCAAATATGGGAATGTCAAAGTTTTCCTTTACCTTAAAAGGAGTGGCGCCTCCAGAGTGGTTGCTGTATGTAGATGCGCTACCAGTGGGTAGTCATTGAAGGATCTGGGAGAAGTTGTCCATCATCGCGTTCCTTTTTTTCTCGAGGGCCTCCTCGAGCAATAATTTGATAGGATCTCTTGCTCCCTCATCTTTCTTTTCT